>OZ025295.1:394648254-394904254 GCA_964019185.1 Maratus speculifer
CATTATACGTCTTTTCATCCACATCTCTCATAAATTCAAAATATCAGTTTTGAAATATATGATGTAAATTTTACATTTACACATCTAAAAAAAATACTTTTAATTTCCTAATTCGCTGTTAAAGATATAATTTTCATTGTACCTATTCTATGCATTGAAATGTATTTATTTCAATAAATTAATTTATCTTTTGTGTCACATTATTCAAAATTGTAAGTAATATTTATGTAAGTGGATTTTTTTCGTAAGATTATCCAAACTAAGTGAAACGCATGAAAATGGACTATAATATGTAAAACTCACATTTTGCTAGAAAACAAATTAAAACATATTGCAAGAGAAAGTATTTCGATAAGTTGATAGAATTGTTTTCTTTTTGTTGTTCACCTTTTATTGAAAGATTATTTCAGACTGTAATTGTTATTGTTACTCAAGCACAACAATGGTAAAATCCTGTGATACAGCCAAAGTAATGAAGCTGTCTTTCACAAGTTTAAAAATAACATCCACACCGCAAAAATATAAAACCAAATTGTAACTGTAAAATTTCATACATAGTAGGCTCGTCTAGTTCGGCAATTTCTTTAGCTGTATTCTTGTAGCTAAGCTTCCTCGTCCGGAAGCTTAGATAGTTCTGTTAAAACTATCCTAGTTTGCAACTCTAGCGTGCCTTAGGCAAACCTTGTATAAAGTGTCTTAATTTGAATAGGAGAGGTAGCTGCAAGATTAAAAGTGTGGTCATATCAATCAAGGTCGTTCGGACGGGAGGAAATTACAGGAATATATTGTAATTTTTCGTGAACATGACAACGAAACTGTTTTGTTGTTAGAAATAAAATGTTACTTGAAATAATTGGCTGGCTATTGTGTAGAATAAAGTTTAGATTTAAACTACACTAATGGTCATAATTATAAGACACTTACCTAATTTGACATACAAAAAAAAAAAAAGATTCAGAGCGTAAAAATTATCTATCAAATGCAACTAAAACATAAATTTACATGTAATTCTTTAATAGAATTAATATTTTTATAGAGTTTACTAAAAAAAGATTAAAAATACTGCAGGTGACCGGTGCCCAGGCAGGGTTCGAACCGGAGATCCCGCGGTCAGTAAGCGAGCGTCTTATCCGCCGAGCAAAAGGATACCTCAGTCGCTTCCTGGGAGAAACTCGTTTTACTGACCGCGCAAGATGGTCGCCACAGTACTCCACCCCCAGTGAGAAGAACGTCGCGTTGACGTTCGACGAGCGATATGCACTCGTGTTGCGCTGGCGCGTGCCAGATGCGTTGTCGTTGTCGTGCTGCCGCCGATTGCACGTGTGACCCATCGATGATGCGCGGCGTGGCAGGCTTTGCTGCTGGGGGTGTTTTCAGTGCTGCCATCTGTTGTACTAGAGCGAAGGTGGTGAAGTGTGCTCGTTTGTCCGAGGTCACCAATGCAGGTGACTGGTGCCCAGGCAGGGTTCGAACCGGAGATCCCACGGTCAGTAAGCGAGCGTCTTATCCGCCGAGCAAAAGGGTACCTCAGTCGCTTCCTGCGAGAAACTCGTTTTACTGACCGCGCAAGATGGTCGCCACAATACTATGGACAAAATTATAAGACACCCTAACATTTCAATTGAAACACCTGCTTTTTTTCAAAAATAATAAACAATATGCAAATTTTCTGCTCCTTACTATGACGTCAGCAGTTAACTAAAGTAGTCGATAACCGACTTCAAGCATTTATAAACCACGAAATTATTAAGAAAGAGGAACTGACACATCGTAAAAATAGTGAAGCTTCCACTGTAACCGCTCTCACAAAGGGTTCATTACTATGTCAGAAAACGTCCACCAGTAAATTTATGTATTAACGTATGCTTTAGCTTTATTTATATACCTCGTTAGAGAAAAATTTCAATCGAAAATAATAGTAAAAGTCGATATTCATTTTTACCGGTCGAAGTTTAATTTGGCAGTAATAGTTCTGCCACATTGTGACAACCAAATCAGTATTCTATTAGTGTCAAGAAAACGATTATAATACTTGGGAAACTGATACCAGTAAATATAAACATAATTTTTTTACCAGACTTGTGAGAGAAATTTTCTAGCAATAAGGCTCTAAAATAAAAAGAAATTTTCTATTTACGCTTTCTGGTGGAAGTTTTCATATGCGGTAATTAGAAACTTTGGATCCGATTAAGTAAAAACAGCAACCATCTTATGACAACCACCTCAGTTACTTCACTTGCAACTGATTGAAAATGCTTTATATGTATTCTTTTATTGAATTTCTTTTATGTGCCTTTTATTCATAACTCCATTATCTATACTAATAAAATAAATATTCACTCTGTTTTTGTGTTTTTGTGTTTTTTTTTTTTTTTTTTTGTCTGCGATAGACTGCAAAACTTACCCCTTGTACAAGACAGGAAATTTGAGTGAAGTTAGTCCAAGACATTGCATGATATAAGTGAAAATTAGTTTTAATTTTCTGATAATTTGTCGATTTCTTATCTAAAAACACATGGAATATGCGCCATTTTCCCCCTGAAAATCAGAAGGTATCTAGCACATGCTCACTAAATAATGGTATAGAGAGATTATCTCAAAATCAAAGTTTTGGTGACTTTTTTTCTTTTAAATAGAAAGAGAAAAACAAATAACAGAGATTTTTCCTGCATGATTAAATTTTAAATTTTTTCTTCCACTTCAATATTACTGCGTGCGTATTTTTTTTTGCTATTTACTCCATGTACTCTAATACGAAAACATCCAACCGATGAAATTGACGTATACCAAATTTCTGAGACATAAGCAAATAAATTGTGCTTTTCCATCAGTTTTTTAAATATAATTTTTTGAACTATTGGGAACTAATTTTTCGTAGAAGGTGCATTCAGGAGACTACCTTCTTAGGTACCTTCTGATACAAACAAAATCGAAATCCGACAAGTATTTTTGAGATTTACTTGACGAAAGAATTTTGTTTGATTTTTAATATCATTTCCTAGCTGTGTATGTCCTGAAAGTGCGCCTTTGCTTCGCTCAGACAATTACTATTTTTACCTTCCTCTATCTTTACAACAAGAAAGTATTGGATTCGTGAAAATCCAAGTTTCCGTCAGGAATCCAGTTTTCGACGGATTTACACGTTTTGAGGGTTAGAGTACCCCCCAAACACGTTTGTACAAAATGCCTGTCTATCTGTCTGTTTGTATGTGACATAAATTTTGTGGCTACTCTATCTCAAGAGTTAATGCAAATAAAAATTTATATTCGGACTCTCCTGATTTAAATTTGTGCTAAATATTTTTTGGCGTAAATCGCTTAACGGGTCTGGTAATCATCATGCTGCTTTTTGTACGATTTCCGCAATAGCTCTATCCTCAGAATTAAAGCATGGATTTTCACTTTCGGATTAAATATTTCTTGACATAAATTGATGTTTCTCTACGTTTTAGTGTAAATCACCTGATTTCTGGCACTACTATGCAGCATTATTGAAGATTTTCGCAAACGGTTAATGCCCAGAACTTATGCAGGAATTTTTATGAAACTTCAGATTCCGTTTGTCCTTGACATCAAATGATGTTTTGAATGATTTCACGTAAATCGGTCTATACGTGGCGTTGCTATGCTACATTTTGTGCGATTTCCGCAATAGCTCTATCCTCAGAATTAATGGATTTCACCGTCAGATTAGGTAAATCCTTGACATAAATTGATGTATGTCTACGTTTCAGTGTAAATCGCACAATAGGTGGCATTGCTGTGCAGCAAAATTTAAGATTTTCGCAATTGGTCAATACTAGGGTGGACCTTATTTTTCAAGTTTCAAAATGTAATCTTCTCACCCTCTAAATTTGTTCCTTTTTATGAAAAAATAATTCTGGTAAAATATTAGCTCAATTGAACAATATTTAGAGGTAGCTCCATGATGTAGAGGTTTTCAATGTATGAGCAATGATAAACATACGCGTATTCGCTTGCTATGTCATAGAAAATAAATTCTATCTTCTAAAATGCATTTACCTTTACATTTTTATTCATAAATTGCAGTACTGTGCACAATAAATTTTAAAACAATAAACTGCATTTAGCAAATAGCAGTCTTTGAAGCCATTGAAGACTGGGGAATAGCAGATAATATACGTGCAATGTGCTTTGACACTACCAACTCAAACACTGGTTATAATAATTCTGGTGCATGTGTTCTTTTAGAACATAAATTGAAAAAAAGAGCTCTTATCATTTGCTTGCAGACATCACATTATGGAGCTGATAATTAGTACTGTATTTGAAGTATGCATGAGAGTCAAATCTTCACCTGAAGTTAAACGCTTTCAGAAATATTGGAGCTTAATTGATTAAGACAAGTACGAAACGGGAATTTCATTTGATGATATTGCAAATCTAGTAGAAGATATTAAGCAAGAGACTATCAACTATGCAAAGAAGTACCTAGAAAAGCAAAGAGAAACAAAGCTAAGAGGTGATTATACGGAATTTTTAGAACTTGTAATTATATTTCTAGGTGCTGTCCCAGAAAGGGGAATCAGATTTATGTCACCAGATGCAATGCACCGTGCTCGTTTGATGTCCAAAGTAATATATTGTCTCACGATCTGGATGTTCAAGGCTCAGTTTAAATTGACTGTAAAAGAGGAAGAAGGTATACGTGATATGTGTGTTTTTACAGTTCGTGTATACTTGAAAGCTTGGATCAATGCACCTCAAGCTACATGTGCACTATATAATGACCTGTTGTTGCTCAAATCACTACTTGACTACTCATCAATACGTTCAACTGTTTCCAAGTCATCATCACGTAAATTTGCTAATCGCTTGTGGTATTTGTCAGAAGGACTTGTTGGTTTAGCTTTATGATAGCCGTGTGAGTTTATTGACTAAAAGACACATGGTTATTGATTTACAGAATGAAGCTAATTCTAAAAACAAGCTCAAATTTATTCCAAACGAGTCAGTGTTGCTCTACATTCATTCAAGAATAAAGGATTGAAAGATTCTGTCACAGCTAAGCAAATGATGTTTTAATTGTTGGAACTTCTGGATGGTTTTCTTGCAGTAGATCCTGAATTGTGGGAGTTAAGAAAAGACTACAAACAGGCAAAAGAGGTAATAAAATCTCTATAAGTAGTAAATGACCATGCCGAACATGCAGTTGCACTTATTCAAGAATACAATGGATTGATAACTCATGATGAAATGCAACTACAATTTTTACTACAAGTTGTTGAAGATCATCGTAAAATGTACCTCGATAGCAAAAACATGCGTTTCTCTCAACCTGCACAAATGCAATAAAATTTTAATGTAACATGAAAATCTAATAATTGTGCTGTAAATTAAATAAATTGTAACAATTAAAGCATTAAAACATTTAAAGTGATTACTTATTTAGTGTAGCTAATATTCTGAATTTTTTCCTAATTTTATAAATTTCAGGTCAATTGAGCTACCTCTAAATATTTCAATTTATTACTCAAACTTTTTACATAATGTTTTGGATTCAAAAAGAACAAAATAGGGGGGTGAGACTTGTAAAAATAATAATTTAAAAAAATCATGGCATTTAAGGTTTACCCTAGTCAATACCCAGAACTTATGCACTGGTTTTTATGAAACTTCAGATTTGGTTAGTCCTTGACGTGAAATGATGTTTTGTATGTTTTGACGTAAATCTCTCAACAAATTGCGTTTCTATGCTACATTTTGCGCGATTTTCACAATAGCTCTATCTTCAAAATTAATGCACGGAAAATTTGCAGACTTCCTTGTTCTGTAACAGTTCTACCTCAAGAACAAATGCACGGATTTTCTTGTAACTTCATTTCGATTATTCATTGACATGGATACAGATCGGTGTCCTTAAAAATGGACACTTAGTTTTTATTTTACTGTCTAGCAAGAAATTTAATTAAAATTTTCCTGTTATTATTTTCAGGGGCAAGGTATTTGTATTCATAAAACGTTTAAATAATTTATTGGCGGCAGTTTTTGTACGAAAACGGATTTATAATCTGATAAACGTGTGTAATAGAAGGGAAATTTTCATTGAAAAACTTGGTGAGAAAGTGGCAAAATTATGAGATGTCACAGCAGCCCTCAGGACCCAGAGCTCCCTTCAAAATTTTAAAACATACTTGAAAGTAAGTCTGCTTGTATTTTCTAATATTTTCATTTATAAATTCTAGTGCAAGTCAATGATTTTAAACAGATCTACTCCTCAAAGAAATGGGTTAGCCTTTGAGAGGAAAAGCAATTCAATTCTTAAAATGCTTAATTGATTGAATTGCCCCAGAATTAAAAAAAAATATTTCAAAAAATATAAAAGCTTCCGCTCTAGATCTTGAAAAATTTTAAATTTTCATTTGAAAATTCTGGTGTCAATCTGGCATTCCGCATTTAAAACTATGTGGGATATACTTTATCCAACCGCCCCTCACGGAGTTAGAGAATCTAATTATAGTTATTCATCTTGCTCTCACAGATGAGAGCAAGGTAACTTGAACGACTGAAGAATACATGATGCCGATTGCTTGCTGATGGCAAATACTTATTATAGTTCATATTTATAACATACTTTTTCTGGTGTAGCTTAAAAGATATATTTTTCATAATTTTAGTGATACAAATCAATTTAGAGTATCTGAAGTATTTTGTGTGTCCCTGTAAATACTATGTTCTTTGTATTATACAGAAAGTATTTTATATTAATTCTCAGCAAGGTATATCAATTTGACAAAATGTGAAATAGTTTTATATTTTTAAAACGCGCCCAAACAATGTTTCTCCCTATACTCTTATGTAATGAAATACTTTTGTGTTGCCCTGCAAATGAATAACAAATATTTTTTTGTACAACAGAACGTATATTTTAGTATATACTTCATAGGTGCATATCAGTTTGAATGTCCGAAAGAGTTTAACATCATTAAAATACACTTGAATCTGTTTTTCCCATTTGCCGTAATATAACGGAATGATTTTGACTTTCCTGGTAATTAAACTATTCATCCGATTTTCATAAAATTTGAAATGACTCGGCAAAATTATGCAACAATTATTTATTTTAAAATTGAAATAATTCGGTTGGGTAGTTTTTGCTCCGTTATATGCAAACGTACGGACGTACTGAATGATGACTATAGGTGCTACGTATTTACAAAATTCCAAACGCACTTAAAAAGAATTTAGTTATGCATTACAATTTTAACCCTTATTTTAAATCTATGTATTTTTTTAACTACCTTAATCGTTAATATCCTTTACCCTTTCCCACACGGGCGAATTCTGTTACTAAAATGAGAAATTATCGACTGACACCGAAATTCAGAAACGAATTTTTTACATACTGTGAATTCCTTAATTTAAGATTTTATAGTAAAAACAAAATTTTACTGAAATATTATTAGTGCCGTTTGCAAGTTTGTAGTAATTAAAATTACGTATCCCAGACTGGGCACATTGTGCCGGAAAGGATTAAAATCCTTCTTTTGTGTGCGCCTAAGTTAGGAAAGGAAATTGTCCATGAAATTTCGTGGTTTTATCTCTTTCCAGAGCAAGGAATTTCTGATAAAAAATGTTTAAATAATTCACGCCGCAGTTTATGAACAAAATTTATTTTTAGATAATCAACAACTTTTCTTTATGTAACTCAAAGCAGGACGGTGCAAAGTGCAGGCGATAAGAGCGGTAGTTTCGGGCACGAAAATTGAGGGGGCGCCAAAATTGAACTAGAAACATCGTTTTTTTTACTTTTTTCATTAAAAACATAATATATTTCCATGTTGCAAGCTTTTTACTAATGAAATTTACGTTCATTATTTGTTTCACAGTTACTTGATTGCTGCTTACCTTACACCCAAATACAAATTTATGAGTAAAGACGTGTTTCTTTTCAAAATTTGTTTTAAGTCTTTCGTTGACTTTCTCTTTTTTTAAGTCTAATTTTTCTGAGCTTGTGACAAAAACATATGCTGTCAAAATAGAATGAGGTCTCCTTCTGGAAACATTTTTATATTCTCAGAAAACTACTATGACTGGAAAACTATGACTGGAAAACTATGACTACCAAGCTATAACTAATCAGAAAACTTATGGTGGCAAACTGCCATACTCTACTGTTAAATATACTTTTTCTACACACATTTCCCTCATTCCCTTTGCCAAAATATAAGTCCAATTTCTTTTGTATTATTGAGTTCTTTAAAGCTTCTGAATTAAAATTAATATTAATTAAATTAATTAAACAAAGTTCCAAAATAAACGAGAAATTCATTCAGTATTGAAAAAATTGTACAAAATTGATTCAGTAGAATCAATTTTGTGATGTATGTCACGACGACACAAACTGTGTGTGTGATTGGGGGGGGGGGGGCTTGCGCCAAATTGAAACTTTGCCCGGGGCGTAGTTATCTCTTCGCACACCACTGGCTTAAATATATGCTAGAAATTTACTAGTCCTATTTTACAGTTTTGGTATTTAAATGAACCGTTTGTAGACTGCAAGCGGCGTCCCTCAGAGAGTTAAGAGTGCTCTTTGCATTTCAATGAACTATATAAAAATGCTAAAAGAAATTTTTAAAACAAAGTTAGAATACACACATCGGACCATGATTATACCTTTAACACTTTCCGGCACACCGTGCCCGGTTTGGATACCAAATTTTAATTCCAAAACATGCAAATGGACAAATAACATTTTAGTAAAATTTTGCTTTTTACAATAAAGGCTTAAAATAAGGACTTCAAAGTATCTAAGATATTCGGTTCTAAATTCCGGTGTCAGAAACTTTCTTGGTATGCGACTCACTTTTCAGTGAAAAAAAATTTCGCAACCCACCTTTCAGTAAAAAGAAAAAAAAAAAAAACATGTTTTACTCGGGATAAAGTTGTAATATCAGTATAGCAATTTTTGTACGATCTCTATACTCTCGGTTATCTTATCGTACGAAAAGCACAAATTTTCGCACAGAAAATTACATTAGCAAAAATCGGTAATCTCAATGTGTATAAGTGAATAGTAATTAAAACAATGTACAAAATACTAAAACAGATAAAAATACATTTAATTATTATGAAAACATAATTTTGTAATCAGTGAGATTTCTGATACTGGTGTTTGCCAATGTGGGGACATATATTAACACGTAATTTTTTATCTCAGTACTTGTCCGTACAAAAACAGCAAGATTGATAAAGGATGTTCTCATTAGCACGAAGTGTAGAATTTCATAAAAGACCTCAAAGCTGATTTAACCCATTTGTGCCCAGGATCTTTGGCGTAAATTTTATTTGGTTGGCACCACTATTTTTAGAAGATTTAAGTTTAGTTCATTGATCACGAAAATGCATCATTTAAATAAAATAATTATTGGTTTTCTTTTTTACCGGTGTCAAAAACAGTGCTAAATGTACCTTTTGAAGCGTCCGTAAAAAAGGACGCTAGGCACTAATGGGTTAAATATTTCTGGATATTCTGCTCGTATATTAACCTAGAAGGAAATTATGGATTTTCCCTTGAAATATTTTTTCGCTTTGAATTGTCATATCTTTTTAAACAGATGAAATAAAAGATGTATTTTGATGACAAACCTCGATTGTTCCGCGACCCACCAAAACAACTCCTGCCCACCAGCCCACCAGTGGGTCGCGACCCATAGATTGGGAACCGCTGGTCTAGGAGTTAGTTTTAATCCTAATAATTAAAATAGTATTTGATTAGAATGAAATATTTTTTCGTTGTCAGGTTACGTCAATCTAGGATTCTGCTCGGTGTTAGAGTGGAAAATGTTTTTCCTTTTTTCCAGACACAATTGTGTCGATAAAATTTTAAAGGGTTAAAACATGACAATTTTATTTAAGTTAACCATCCTACGTTGTGTAGGATCTTGCAATCGTTTCGAAAATCGAAAAATTCTTTTTTATGAAATTACACATTTTAGATACTGAAAATTCCGAAAAACATATTTTTAGAAAAAGAAAAATTGCTATCTTGTAGCCCTATTGTCTGTGCGTCTGTCAGTCTATCCGCTGCCTGTCTGTAAACGCTCTATCTCCCGAACAAAGTAAAGGCAGAGATATAAAATTCAACGTGTACTTAGTATGTAATAATGGAAATACGCCCTTTGAATATCATTAATCTCGATTATCTGAAGACTTTTCTTCGGACTCTCGGGTGAAAGATACATATAAATTTTCAATTTTTTTTTAATTTTTAAGTAGTGGCTGTAAAAAAAGAAAAAAAAATACATATATATATATATATATATATATGTATGTATGTATATATATATACACACTAGGGGGAACCTTAAATGCCATGATTTTTTAAATTATTATTTTTACAAGTCTCACCCCCCTATTTTGTTCTTTTTGAATCAAAAACATTATGTAAAAAGTTTGAGTAATAAAATGAAATATTTAGAGGTAGCTCAATTGACCTGAAATTTATAAAATTAGGAAAAAATTCAGAATATTAGCTACACTAAATAAGTAATCACTTTAAATGTTTTAATGCTTTAATTGTTACAATTTATTTAATTTACAGCACAATTATTAGATTTTCATGTTATATTAAAATTTTATTGCATTTGTGCAGGTTGAGAGAGACGCATTTTTTTGCTATCGGGGTACATTTTACGATGATCTTCAACAACTTGTAGTAAAAATTGTAGTTGCATTTCATCATGAGTTATCAATCCATTGTATTCTTGAATAAGTGCAACTGCATGTTCGGCATGGTCATTTACTACTTATAGAGATTTTATTACCTCTTTTGCCTGTTTGTAGTCTTTTCTTAACTCCCACAATTCAGGATCTACTGCAAGAAAACCATCCAGAAGTTCCAACAATTGAAACATCATTTGCTTAGCTGTGACAAAATCTTTCAATCCTTTATTCTTGAATGAATGTAGAGCAACAATGACTCGTTTGGAATAAATTTGAGCTTCTTTTTAGAATTAGCTTCATTCTGTAAATCAATAACCATGTGTCTTTTAGTCAATAAACTCACACGGCTATCATAAAGCTATACCAACAAGTCCTTCTGACAAATACCACAAGTGATTAGCAAATTTACGTGATGATGACTTGGAAACAGTTGAACGTATTGATGAGTAGTCAAGTAGTGATTTGAGCAACAGGTCATTATATAGTGCACATGTAGCTTGAGGTGCAGTGATCCAAGCTTTCAAGTATACACGAACTGTAAAAACACACATATCACGTATACCTTCTTCCTCTTTTACAGTCAATTTAAACTGAGCCTTGAACATCCAGATCTTGAGACAATATATTACTTTGAACATCCAACGAGCACGGTGCATTGCATCTGGTGACATAAATCTGATTCCCCTTTCTGGCACAGCACCTAGAAATATAATTACAAGTTCTAAAAATTCCTTATAATCACCTCTTAGCTTTGTTTCTCTTTGATTTTCTAGGTACTTCTTTGCATAGTTGATAGTCTCTTGCTTAATATCTTCTACTAGATTTGCAATATCATCAAATGAAATTCCCGTTTCGTACTTGTCTTTATCAATTAAGCTCCAATATTTCTGAAAGCGTTTAACTTCAGGTGAAGATTTGACTCTCATGCATACTTCAAATACAGTACTAATTATCAGCTCCATAATGTGATGTCTGCAAGCAAATGATAAGAGCTCTTTTTTTCAATTTATGTTCTAAAAGAACACATGCACCAGAATTATTATAACCAGTGTTTGATTTGGTAGTGTCAAAGCACATTGCATGTATGTTATCTGCTATTCCCCAGTCTTCAATGGCTTCAAAGACTGCTATTTGCTAAATGCAGTTTATTGTTTTAAAATTTATTGTGCACAGTACTGACATCTATGAATAAAAATGTAAAGCTAAATGCCTTTTAAAATATTTTAGAAGATAGAATTTATTTTCTATGATATAGTATGCGAGTACGCATATGTTCATCATTGCTCGTACATTGGAAACTTCTACATCATTGAGCTACCTCTAAATATTGTTCATTTGAGCTAATATTTTACCAGAATTATTTTTTCATAAAAAGGAACAAATTTAGAGTGTGAGGAGATTACATTTTGAAACTTGAAAAATAAGGTCCACCCTAATATATATATATATATATATCCCCATCTAAAATGTACGATATTCTATTTGCGACGTTTTGTCACAAAAGCATGATATATTTTTTAATTATTTTTTCATTTTCAATCTAGACATGTTTATTTGTTCTAGCTGTCTTTACTGATAAACCACATTGCTTCGTTAAATTAATTATGAAAAGATTAAATAGACAAAAACAAATGAAGCAAACCGTCGCTAATTAAATTAATCGGAAACAACTTTGTGCCACATGTTAACTGAAGTACTTGTGTTTTTTATCCTAATAATAAAAATATTTTTTTTAATTGATTCATTTAACCTCTTCTGCAAATTCCTTTAGTTACAAGACAAAAATTTTCAGTTCATGAAGCCGATTACCGAATGACATTTCACAATTTATGTCCTATTTTAGGTTATGTATTGTTGAGAAAATTTCATTTATTTGAAATTTGATTTATTGGTATATGTAATGTCTTCGGAAAAATCAAATTAACGAAAGAGATTTATGTTTGTTTTCATTTATATTTCACTAATTACATTAAAAATAATAATAACTTCAACAGTAATAAATTAAAATTTAACTTTATAACAAAATATAAAAATTCGATTACCGCATGACACTTAAGAGTTTCTATGTTATTTTGATTTATCTATTTGAGTTACAATTTTAGAAAATTTTAAATATTGATTTATTGTTAAGTGTAAGGATTTCAGCTGGAAAATCAGTTTATTGAAAAAGACTTTGTTTGTTTTCCCATGTATCTTACAAATAACAGGTTTTAAATTAGTCACTTGAGAACAGCAGGAATTTTAAATTTATTACTCCTTCATGATATGAGCCATTTACTTAATTTTTAGATTTTTACCACCAGAAACAGAACAGAACAGAATAGAAAACAGAAAAGAAATCTCTAAATGAATCGCGAAAACGCACTGATTAAATAGCATTGACTTCACAATAAAAATAAGTGGTGAGAATAATGAAGAATTCTGAATAACTTTCGCGGCATATATACCGGTTGCTAATCCCCTAAATGATACTTACACATTATTTCCGCTCAAGAATTAATGTATGGATTTTCATAAAACATAAGATTCCGTTAATCCAGAATGTAATATGGTGCTGATTGCTTTTTGCTGTAAATATGGCAACAGGTAGCGCTGCTATGCAACATTATTCATGATTTTTGCAATAGCTGTAGCTCAAGACCTAATACACGAATTTTCATCAAATTTCAGATTTAGTTCGTCCCTAATATAAATCAGTGTTGTTTAGTGTTTGGAGTAATTGTCACTACGTTGGCGCTTCTATCCACATTTTTACTATTTCTAAATCATTGTTACCTTCGAAAGTAAAGCATTATTTTCATCAAATTTCGAAATTAGTTAGAATTAATATAACTTTTGTTGATTAGAATTTGGTGCAAAGTGTTATGTCTTATTAAATTTTCAAGTTTATTTTCATTATTATAAAGTAAAATAAATGCTTATGTTTTATCCCAGTCAGTTTTCTCAGCTCTCTCCACAATCAATAAGAATGCATTTATTTAAGATAAGCTGTTGTTTAAAACATGCTATTTTGTTTTAAAGTTTTTATAAATAAATAAAGTTTCATAAATTGTTTGTTACCGCTAAAATTGTACAGATATTTTTCATTTCTTCAATCTTAAGATTTGAACAATTAAATAAAACGACATTTACTATAAAATTTTTGTGGTAGGAAAAATGCGTAAAAGTTACAAAAATAATTGTCTAAGAAATAATGCTCTATTAAAAGACACGTACTATTAGTAGTGCACCAAACCCGAAAGGTTTAAACATTGCTTCGATTCGAAATTGCGTGTCCGCGTTTTACGCAGCGTTGACAAGACTGTGTTAGGGTCTCTATGATATTTTAATTAAAATAAATTTATGTTTATGATATTTAATAAGATACTTTAATATTAATAAAACCTTGATATAAAATAATCAAGAAATAAATAATGTTCCTGCTCATGCCTACATTTTTATTTCTCAAAATTGTATTTAATTTCATATGAGAGAAATCTTTTGACTAACATAAGAAAACATTTCCAAAATTAAACTTTGAAAAATACTTTCCAATATTAGTTAAAGGATTTCTTTTCATGGAAACACAGCAGACGAAGTTTCAGAAACATCTGCTGTTTCTGTGGTGTCCTACATAAATACAGATAAACTGTGAAATATTTTCATCGCAAAGTAAAAGAATGCGTAGATTGTGACGCATGTCTATTCTTTGGAAAAGTTTCTGAAATAACATACCATTCACGGATATATAATATAAACTCATGTAGCTTTTATTGTGTTTTATTCCTTTTCTTTTGAATGAAAAATAATTTTTTTTGTAACATAATTTGTAATAGAAAAAAGAATACGTTGCAAATATGTTGCTTGTTAAAAAAAATAAAATAAAAATGTAGATAATGTAAATATAGATAATGTTGAACCTACAGCTTTTGGCAAGGCTATGGCAATTAGAATCCGAATTATAAGTTGGTGGGCAACAAAATGGCAGGCGAAAGAAATGGCTAAAGACCAAACTGGCCTCTGAACCAAAACGCCAGGAGACCAAAACTGCATGACCGAAATCTCATATTTTCAGGGTTTATAGTAACAAATCATGAATTGCTGTTTACCAGTGACTGTGTATTTTCATGATAAACACTGAATGTTTATAAAAAAGAATTTAAAATAACAATAATATTAAATTATTTTTACTTTTCTTCTTATTTTATACCCTGTCAACAGAATACAATTAACAAATTTTGACACTCCGAGCTTTTTCATGGTCCCATGAATTAAAAATAAATTAATTTGCCTTCATTAGATCTCTTGAGCTGTGATGATGAAAGTTAATCACACAGCATAAACAAATGCTTCCATCCTATGAAATCTTCCAAAAAATTGACTCCTTTTCAAGTCAGAGTTATTCGAAAAACTTTATCTATAAAATTTATTTGTCATATCTGTCGCATTTGATGTAAATCATTAGTGACAATGTCATATGATATAAACGTCTTGTGCTCGACAAAAATATGTAAAAAAGAAGAATTTAGAAGAATTTTAAAGTGATGTGAAAATGAAATTTGAGTAAAGATCTTTTTTTTCCTTCAGTGATTTATATAAAAAGGAAAAAGTATTTATCATTATTTTCATTCCAAAATTTTACGCTTTTAAGAAGTGACTTAAATTTATGTTATTAAAATATGCGCATGGTAATCGTTCAGATAAAAAAAGAAGTTTGAAGTAAAATGTAAAAAAGTAGGGTAATTGCTACATTCAAATAGTTTTATTCAAATAAAATATTAAATAAATATTGAAATCGACTGATAAGAATAATATTTTATTTTGTATATTTTCTGAATGTATATTGCATTGTGGCAGATAATTGAATTTTACCCAAACATAAATCTTTGTTGTAGATTGAGGTCAATTAAATTTCGCGGTTGGTTTGGATTTGAGAAACTTTATCTTTTGCAGTGCTAAAGTTTTAATGATAATCTTTTTGTGTGTACCATTTTTTAAAAAGGAAAAAAATAAAAGAACATCGTTTTAATCAAAAACCTAAGGAATCCATATTTCCTTCGAATACGTGATATTCACCGATTTCGTTTAATTCAAGGTGAGTTTTGAAAAATAGAACCGGCGCAGCCTGCTAGTTTTTTATATAAAATAACCTGTAATAGAATAAAGTAAAGTAAATAAGTCACAATAAAAAGTAAAATTAAGTACGGCGCAGCGCATGCACGGGAATCTACAATGCTTTATATTTAAACAGCACTTATATTATACTCTTCTAGTTCTATGCTTATACATCGGTTAGTTATTTGAAACACAATATATGAATTATTTGAAAAACAGTATGACTATCTCTGATTGTTCCCCATTAAACATTTAAATTAAAAAAAAAAACTCAAAACAATTAATTTAATAGAAAGAAAATGGTTTATCATGTAACATAAATTAACTCCTTTTTCCATATATAAAGTAAAATTAAAATAAAGCAACAAATGAGAGAGAAGGAGAAAAGTAAAGAGCAACTGGAGGAAAACCATAAAATAACCATGGAGAGTATAAGTCATTTTCCAAAAAATTGCCTCAGAACAGAATAAAAAAATACACTCGTATACCACGAGTGTAATAAAATGAAAGTGTAAAATACAAATAAAACCAACAATTAAATGGAACTAACAATGTCGCACTGCCTTCTCATGCCGCACAACATTTAGATGACTTCTATTTTTCAAGGCGTCTGCTGATTGGTATTGGAAAACAACTATTTGAATCTGTTGCTTATAATCGAATTTTTTTTTTCAGTTTTGTGACTTAGATTTGTTTTTTATATGTTTTTTTCCAGATTCTCTAAAAAAAATTACAGAATAGTGTCAGTACTTAATAGATAAATTGTCCGGGAACTGTCCATTGCAGTTCCACGTTAACTGACCATGCACCTAGTGCCATAGATCTGAATGGAAATGAGATTTATATTTTACACTGGCTCATACATTAAAAAAATAATTAAATGTTATAATTATTAAATATTGTTAATGAATATCTTATCTAATTAAATATCATAAAATGTTTAATACACATCTTTATCCTGTGTTATATTCAGTAATCTTTTTATCAAAATTAATTTAAAAGAATACATTTTCCATTATTTTATGTGTAATTTATTTGAAATGTATAAAAAAAAATCCTACCAGAAAATTTTAATAATCAAAATGGGAAATTGTAAATCGTTTGTACGATTAATTGATTTCGATGACGGTCATGTCGCTTAAAACGAATGCAATCCGCAATGCGATTCCATTAAAAATTTATAATCGAAGAAACGACTAGTTTTGCGTAAGTCTGTGTGCAAAAAATTTAGCTATGCTTTCGACTACAAATGCTTTTAAAGTATGACAACTTTAAATTTTATGTTGCGAGGACGAGAGTTTCAAACTTCGCATTATCCAGTAAATCAAATTTTAGGAAATTCGAGAAAAACATCTGACTGCGGCGAATAGTTTTCATTGTAAATCAAGATTTTACAAGGCCTGAAATACACGATATAGCTAATTCTTTCAGACTGTAGTTTTTTTTTTTCTTTAGCCTCTTTTAGACAAGCTAAAAAGTGTCGTGTCAAAAATTGTGGCCCATTTTTACTTACCTACTAGAAAAAGCCATGCTTTGTTTGAATTCGCGAAGCATTATTTTACAAAACCGATATTTGAAAATAACAATATTTTTTAATATAATTTTTGCATCTTTATTAAACAAAAACACTATTTTATGTTTTGGCGCATTTTAATTTTTTATTTATGATGTAAGACTGGCATAATGAAATATTTTCGAAAAAAACTTTTACAAAATAATTTTAAATTTTTAACTAAAAGCTCTTTTAAATATGCTTTTACTATTTCCAGTAGCCACTCGTGTTTTTTAAAGTTGTTTGAAATATGCATGTTTCCAATCTTTGTAATTAACAGCAAATAATCTTTGATAGCTATTTTAGAATAATATATTTGAAGGGAGCTTGAAGAAAGTTACTTCCTCAAAATCCTATTTTCTGGAAAAACATTTGAAATCTGCTCTCGTTGATACTATGAATTTTTAACTGTAAAACTTTTTATTCTAATTTCTTCGTTTTTATATGTGTTAGCGTACGAGAATTTTTGATAGTGTAGAATTTTTCGTAAGGAAAATTTCTATTGAATGCTTAATTTTTAAGGATTTTCACTCTCGACAACGTTACGTACGTTTTCAAGCCAACTGGTGTCTATATATCCTCAATATCTACAACTGCTTCATCTAATGTTAAACCTTGGGATTTATGAATTGTAACAGCGAAAGCTAACTGCAGAAGAAATTCTTTCCTTGAGTAATTTATGCTTCCAATTTTCCAGAATTTAATTATTGGGGGAATTGGTACGCACCAATTCGTATAAGTTAAATTACTGTAGTATTCAAATTTATCCATGATTAGTCGCGATATCTGGTCTGGTGGCTTGTGATTTTCTTTAATACGTGCAACAAAGTCTAATGTACCGTTTACTAAAACTTTTTCAGTCCACAAATAAAAACGTAACATCATTTTAGATCCAAATGGTAATGCAAGAAATGGTTAAAGTTCATTTGTCGTTTCTGAATCGGCCAACTTTGCTTTAGTACATTTATAAAGAGCTTTAATCTAGACAACAACTTCACGCAGTTCTTTTAATTTTTCATTTATATAACAAATTTAACAATTAATTTTATTTGTTTACAATTTTTTTGCTGCCACTTTACAAAAAAAAATCCATAATACAATTATTTTAAATTGTTTAAGTGTCATCTGTGCGAACGATTTTGCTGAATGATGAAAACATGTTTTATTTACTAAATTAATCATGATTCTATCTATAATTACTTACTCCATGATTTATATTTTTTTCTGAAAATATACGCGTTTCATTTTTTATTTATTTGCTAAAATGCGTCCGTATTGGAAATGCATGTAAAATAAATGAATTAAAATAATATTTATTTTTTTAACGTTTTACTGTAAAAAAATTATATTGTGCAAATCTACAGATCATAATTTATTTTTGTGTTTATTTTGAAGTCAAAATATTGAATAGTTTTTTTTTAAAGTGTACGACTAAATGTAATTTGAGTGGCCTAGTAGAGGATTCGCTTCGCTCATCCTAATCACACGTAGTATAGGGTAAGTCTTGCAATCGTTTTGAACACATCGAAAAAAAATTTTTTGACGGATTTACACGTTTCACATACTGGAGATTCCGAAAAAACATATTTTCAGAAAAAAAATTGCCGTCCGTCTGTCTGTCTGTAAACGCTGTATCTCAAGAACAAATGGAGATAGAGACTTAAAATTTTGTATGTACTTAGTAAGTAAGAATAGGACGAAGCCTATTTAATATCAGTTACCTCGATTATCCGGAACTATTTTTTTCGGACTCTCGAAAATTTCGTTCTGATGAAATGTATGTAAAAATTTTCGATTTTTTTTTTAATTTTAAGAAAAGGACGTAAAAGGCAATAAAATAACACAAATTTTGCATCATGAACGAAGTCGGTTCGAATTAATAGTTGCCGAGATATTTGTAATTCTGTTTTCCACATTCTTAGATTTTTTATGATCTTGTATTTTCTTCAAATTTCAATTCAAAGATATGTTTTAATTGGAAATGAGACGCTTAATCTGACGCAGTAAATTGTTAGTTAATATGATTATTGTTTTTGAAGTTAAAAGGATGTTTCTTTTACGCAATCCGGTACTACTTGTGTAGTTTGGTATTTTACATAATTTGTCGAAATGGATTTATCAGCAATTCATTAATGGAGCATTAGTATGTGTATTAAAAATATTCAAACATACGTTTAAATTTTGTTTTGGAATTCCAATGCATTTTATAAATAATTTTCACATATTATATAATGCATATTTGGTAAGTAAAGTAGTAAGTTTGATGAGTAAGTATTACGGTGGCCACCAACAACTAGTTTCGTAATCTGGCCGTTAAAACGAGACATTCATACAATTTTATTGTTAAAATGTATTTCCTTTTTCTCAGAGTCTATAAAAAAGCGTTTAAACTAAAGGAAAAATCCTTTTTTTCATGAATCTAGTCAATGAAGAACTAGCACGTCAAATTGTATCTCTTTATTATTCCGCAGTTTCAATGTCTCAGAGAGAAATTTCTAATCAGTTGGGTATTGTACGCCGTTCTGTTTGCTGTTATATTGATAAACACAAGAAAAATGAGGTTAGTTCATTGCATTCTAAACGGGGTCGCCCTTCTAAAAGAATTCTATAGATTTTTTTTTTTTTTTTTAATCGGAGGCGAAACTGAATTTTGCAATGGCAGAATCTACATTTAACTTGTTTACTTTTATTTTTCATTTTAATTCCTTAAATTATTTTTATTCAATAATTCTTGAAAATTTTCATCAATAATGATTTATAACAAACTATCATTTATTTATTTTTATTTCCTTAAAAAAAAAAAAAAAAAAAAAAAAAAAAAAAAATAGAATCTTTTTCATTTTTTCTCATGTTATTTTATTTTTATATTGCAATAAATAATCGCATTTTGTTATAGCATGCAATTTTTAACATACATTCAAAAACAAAATTTTCACAAAATTGGCGTGCTAAAGAAACACGCGCAAATGTGATGCGTATATCTGTGCCCAGTGCCGAGGACAGAACATCGGGTGAAATTTTCGGAAGAAGAGACGACGTTTAACGATGTTTAGAAATTTTTCGAGTGAATAAATATAAAAGTTTAATCCATCCTTTTCCTCTTTATATAATTTATAATATGCTGAGAATACGAGGTCAAAAGATTTACGACAAATCTGTGTAAAACTCTCAATTAACGTGTTTTCATTTTTATAGAATATAAATGAATAACCTTAAGAACGAAGTGATAGTCTAAATTAAAATCCACAATCAAAATCCAGTCAATTTTAAATATTTCTGGCTCCCTTAAATTTTTTTCAGTCATCCCTATAGGAATTACATAAAATTCCATCTATTTAAAACATTGAAACCAATTTTTGTTTCTCAGTCTCCATTTCGTCTGTCAATTTCCGTCAGTAAGCCTCGTTTGTAAGCAGTGATGTAGTGGAATATACCTTCTGGATTTTTTGAAGGAATACCGTATACCCTCTGTTTCTCAAGAAAGCTATAGCATATACAATCTAGGGTATACCCTCTGCATAGAACGTATACCCTCTGGGTTTTTTTACGGCTACATCACTGTTTGTAAGCATCGTTTGTAAAATCCTGTAATACTCATTTGTAATACTCATGATTTTATAAATATGATATAATAGTCATTATGACCCTAATGCGACCCTAATGCCTTAGACTCTTAAAAGAGAAATTGAAACCGGACAAATTTAAATGAGAAATTAGAAAAATTAAAGATACCTAATGACGACTAGTGGATGGGGCAATAAAACTAGCAATCGCTCCAGACTACATCCCGAGCACATTTGTGATTTGTAATACTCATACAAAGCAAGAATCGTACAACAACTTGAAAACGGCAACTAAAGTTGAAAACGCACTTCCAAGAAAGGGAGATTGTTTGTATTGAATTTTTTGTATGTCCCTGAAAATGCACCTTTAATGCAAATGGTATGATCATATTAAACAACTTATAATGCATTTAAAGTTGATAAAGTCTAAAATAGTGTAACATCATGAAAGTAAACCGCAAACTCGCTTATCCAGGGTAGAAATGGTTTTAACTTTCTCACCAATAAAATCATATTATAACCGTCATTTTATTAAGGCGGAGACAATCTTTACAAATTTTGCGATAAATTAAGTTGAAGATTACTTTTAAAAGATAAATGGTTACGATTGCAAAAATGATACGCACTCCGGGTCAAAAAAACACGGGCGTGTACTCCCGGGTTAAGGGATTACTGTATTTAAATGTATATGCAGTGGTGAAATCTTACTCTTTGTTCGTCAGTTCGTTAAGTTATATGTAGGCAAACTTGTTCATTTCGCTCCTTTTTTCATCTTGTAATTATTTTTAGCAATACTTTAGTAGTAATTATAAATGTGTAACAATTTATTAGTAACAATTTAACTTTTTCTCTAAAATCCATTATTATTATTTTTAATGAATTTCTTATAATCTATTCAAAATATTATTATTAATTAGCAATAAAAAATCAGGTGGCAAATTTAAAAGGTACTAGTAACATTTTAAATTAGGTATCTAAAACTTTTTTTAATTTAAAAATATAATTTGTTAAGTATTTTTTAATTGAAAAAAAACTTGTAAAGTTTTTTTTTAATTAGCTTGTTTGGAAATTCTTATAACGTGAACCATGAATTTTCTTGTTTACCTATTATTCAGTTGCAATATTTCACATCAGAATGCATCCCGAATGAGCGCATAAGAGAATGAACAATTTTCGCTTACGTCAGTTATTGAATGCAAAAAGGAAGTGACGTGATGAGCTCCCGGAAATGTCGCCTGACTGGCAGTAGACAAAACGAAATGGACAATTAAGCCATGAAATGTGACAAAACAGATGACGACGACATCAATAATAGAACGAAACTACAATGAGAGATTAGCTTAATACAATATCAAAGATGTCCAATTTACCTCGAATGAAGTGTACTTAATAAAAAATAAAAAGAATATTGCCCAGTTAAACTGATGGCATTGAGCTCACAGGCTACGCATACAAATTGTACATTACAGCCTTATATTTTCAAGGGTTAATGCGGTTCGAAAAAAAAATAAGGGTGGGGGGATTAGCTCCAACCATTTCTCCCTTTTATACTTAATCATTGAATCCCTTAAACTAATCAGGGATATGCTTTATCATATAAAAAATCTATATCCAAAATTCAGAGCAAATCGGAAAATTCTTAATCAAATTCCATTTATATAATTTAAGAGGAGTTATTCCATCTTTTATATTCAACCATGAAACTTCCAAGGCTAACGTATCTAAAATTTCAATTAAATCTGATGAATCTGCATAAAAAACTTATTTATCGAAATAAAGAGTGGGGAATTAGCCCCCGTCCTCCTCTTTATACTTATCCTCTTTATACTTCACAAAACTAATCATGGTGATGTCCTCATCAGAATGAACCCCAAAAACTAATCAGGGAAGAGCCTTATCAGAGTATACATATATCCAAAATTTCAAGAGAATCTGATATTTTTATCATGAGTTATCGTGTTACGCACATACGTACATACATACAGAACGGACGGGCACATAAGCTCTCAGGCTTTGATAGCCTGTGAGCTAAAAACGATTAGGTTATGTTTACAAGAATAATTCGGTCAAGCAAAAATTTATTCATTTCATAATCATTCTATTAAGTATTGCTTGAAATACAGAACTCTTTTGCGATGTTTTATAGTGTCTTTTAATATAAGATTTTAATTTATAGCTAAAGAAATATTTTGAGGTGAAAAAACAATCAGATAGAAAGCATTTTTAATTCTAATTTTTAAAAACTTTTCCAATATAGTTTTAAAAAATAGTTTATGAAATAAATGGTAAAATTTCAGAGCAAAATTCACCTTGATTAATAAATGATATTCATAAAAACGCAAAAAAATGTATATTCATTGATGAAAGGTGTGTGAAATGTAATAAAGAATCATTTAAAAATACAGGACTATAATGTAAACAAAACGTGTAATGTAATGTAAGTGGCATCTCAATAACCCAATTTCATGAGCTGTTCAGTTTGAAATTGAGCAAGACCATTTAGTGAAAAACAATTAAGATAGATAGTTAGCATAAGGATGAATGTACAATTCATATTTTCAGGGGTCGCAGCAACCCTAAAATTTTCACTCAATTTTTGAACGATACTATTTATTAGTATCTATTACTAGATCTTGAAGGAATATGACTGGAAGATATTTGATTTAAAATACTGGTAGAAAAGTGCGAAAATTTTAGGGAGTCTGCGACCCCTGTATTTTTAATTCATTCATAATAAACATTTTTTTTAAATATTAGTAAAAGAGTGATTCTTCGTTAAGAGGCAATAGTGCATTTCCTTATTCCTAATATGAGAAATGTTATCAAAAACTGCTTTATTTATTTATTTGCAATTGCATATTTTTACAATACCGTTCGTTTTAAAATAAATTCAGCAAGATGATTTATTAATTATAAAAGTTTTTAAAAAATAATTTAATGTAAGATAGTCATTCCCTCGCTTGTTCGCTACTCTTTCTATGTAATTTTAAACATATTTTTCTGAAGTTTAATTTAAAAAAATAATTTTTATAAAAGTGTTTTAGAAAAGTTAAATAATTATATTAATCGTAAATACTAGTTGCTTATATTTCACTTGATTAAAGAGTTATTTTGATTAACATTTAACATTTTCCAGCAGTTTAAAATCATTCCCTCACACTTTGGAAAAAATATGAATTTCAGCCACATAAAAGCAGAATTATTACCAATATTTTGTTTGTTGCATTGACACTTTTGTGTTTCGGCTTTTTAAATTTGAGATGGACATTTTATGATGTAGAATAAAATAAAAAAAAACGGACATTTGTGCAGGATTTTTTTATTATTATTATCATTCCCTCAAGCAGGATATCCATTTCAAGATAAGTCATATAAGTCATTCAGATTCAGTTAATCCTTCACATAAATCGATTTTCTTTCGTTTAAATGTAAATCGCTCAATAGGTGTCTCTTCTATGCCGCATTTTTTAAAGATTTTTGTAACAGAACAATAGTACGGATTCCTTTAAAGCTTCAGATTCCATTATTCCTTGGCATGAATTGATACAGATAGATGTCCTTAAAAATGGACACATTGTTTTTATTTTAATAGCAACCAAGAAAATTAATTAATATTTCTCTCATAATATTTTCAGGGGCAGGGTATTTGTATTCGTTAAATGTTTAAATAAATTATTAGAGGCAGTTTTTATACGAAAATCGATTTATAGACTAGTAAACGTATATTTTCGTGTATGTAATAGATGGGAAATTTTCACTGAAAAATTCTGGTGAGAAAGTGGTAAAATTATGAGATGCCGCAGCAGCATCACTGTCCTTCAAAATGTTAAATGTCTGTAAATAATAAGTTTAAAATAAATGGGATTTTCTGTACGTCATTTTTATTTTATTTCATTTTTTTCTAATTCTCCGGATAATCCGGTTTATGTCTGGTCCCAATTAATCCGAATTATTGGGGTTTTACAGTATTTTCCAGTAAATTCGTTTATAAATTCTAGTGCAAGTCAATTATTTTAAACAGATCTACTCTTGGAAAGAATGGGTTAACTCTTCGAGGGGAAAAGCAATTCAATTCTTAAAATGCTTATTTGACTGAATGGTACCAGAATTTAAAAACAAATTTATTTCAAAACAGCTTTCCTTCAAGTACTTTATGAAATTAAAATTTTTATTTCAAAATTCAGGTGTCAATGTGGCATTTCGCAATTAAAACTAAGTGGGATTTATTTTATCCCAACGCCCCTCACGGGTCTAAAGAACCTAATTGGAGTTATCCATCCTGCTCTCACAGATGAGAGCAAGGTAGCTCGAAAGACAGTATATCGTGGCAAGGTAAGTAGTTTATCGATGGCAAATGCTTATTATGATTTATATTTATAACATACTTTTTCTGGTGTGCATTAAAAGATATATTTTTCATAATTTTAGTTGTATAAATTAATTTATGTAACAATTGTAAACTATACATAATGTACTTACGAAATAAATAAAAATGCGTAAATAAATAAATGTACGTGCATTAACAGTAGATCAAACAACGACATTTTTCGTTCCCAGATATTTTCTAGTCTGTGTTATTCCCTGAATAGCTGTGCGAAAATCAGTGATTCTTCCATTCAGATGTCTATCCTGTAAAAACTGACTTGCGGAACTTCATCTATAATAATAAAGAAACACCTTTGTGAGTGTGTTCTGATGATACCGCTGCACACAGAGTTACAAAATTTGGGAAGATTTTACCTCTATATGTGTCGTTTTGCACTTCGCAGCCTGATTTTCGATTTTTTGATTAGATTTCTTTAATTTAATTTTTCAGGCGATTTTTAGCGCTTTTTTATGTTTAAAGGCGATTTTTCCACTATTAGTAAAACGAATGCAGCTTCATTTTTTAACCCAATGTAGTAAATTTAGTTCTTTTTTGAAAAAAGTTTATTCGGAATTCGTACAGCAATTTTTAAATTTTTAACGAATCTTTTAATGCAATTTTTAGTATTTTTTCGAATTTTGCTGCCATTTTCTTCACATTGATAAAAAGAAAATTGTTTCAAACTTTGAACCTAACTTACTAAATTTTGTCTGCTACATTTTTTTTAATTCCTGAGATTTTCACTGAGAGTTTCGATGTGATTTTTAATGATTTTTGCGATTTTTTGTGCGTTTAGCAACGTAATTTTTTTTCAATTTTTGGCATTATTACACATTTTTGTATGCTTCACGGTCTTATCTATTTTTTAATTCCATGCAAAAGAGGAAAAAACCATAAAATAAATAATGAGCATTAACGGAATTATTTTGAATATTCCTGTATATTATTATACATTTAAATATAAAATAAGAGATGTCTGCCTGCCTGACCGCGGATAACGCCGAAATTATAAAATCCAGGTCTTTGAAATTTTTGTCATGTGTGGATGCTAACATCGGAAAGTGCACTTCGTAGCCAGATTTTTAATTTTCAATTTAGATTTTTTTAAATTGAAACTTGCTGGGTAAGGAGATATTTGCAGCTTTAAACCAATCCACGCAATGATACTGCCAGGTACGAGGTTATTTGCAGGTAGCCACCAACCCGCGGCAACGAAGCAACCAGCCAATGAGAGCTGTCAGTAAATATAGAATTTAAGGACTTCATTTCATGGCTGAATGCTAGCAGTAATTTGTACACGCATTTGTTAAATTTTTCTGTTTTGACGATTTTGTTTTTCTTGGTTGATTTACAATCGCTTTTCAAAATCCATACATGGAATCACCTCAAAAAATTTGTGAATTAGGTAATTACTCCTTTTCTGTTTTCTTAGGGTTTGTTAAAATGTGCAGCGCACGTGGCGCGCGTTATCATAAGATTTTGTTTAGAGTAGGTCTCATTGAAGAAAAGAATTTTAAGATAATTTAATTATTGTATTATTTTGTGGTTCAAAACAGTTAAAATCAACGACTATTGTTCTTTATCTTTCCAAAACACGATTTTCGTAATTGAATGACTTTGTTCATTCAGATAAAATTAAAAATATTCTAAAGATTTCACCAGATAAAATTTTATTTTTTCTACTTTAGTATGAATGAAGTTTAGTTTAAAATGAAGATTTTAATAATTCGCAATATGTTTGAAAACATGTATGAAAACATGTTTGAACATGTAACAAATCACTGCGCGTTCTTTATTTATGTTCGTAGTCTGGCGTCAACTGTTAAACATTAAACATGGCATATAACGAAGTTATTCTCCGTGTACTTTAAAAGAAAAAAGTTGGTGTATTAAAAAGACTGGACAAGAGAAAGTGCTACTAAATTTCATTCGAATAATGTATCGGAAGAAAAATCGCTTTCAAGTTCTACTTTTAAGTAAGAAAAATTAAAAAAATGTTTTAATTAGTTTTTTAAGTTTAGAAAATTGGCATTTTTTCTGAAATTTGTTTGAAAATAGACGGATTTGAGTAATAGCGGGACTCTATTGTATTATACATTTTTCGAGATTCTTCGTAAACTTTTCCAGGGTAGTTGTTCATTTTTTGACCACTTAATTTTAATTCCTAAATGCTGGACTGGAAAGCTTTTGTTGCATTTATGATTTGCTTATTTTGAAATACATTTATTTGCAATTTCTGGTAGCACTCACTCACCGCAGCATTTTACGAATTGTTGGTCGGTTGCGTTTATGACGGTCAATTATCAACGCGTGGATATGGAACCTAAGGGGGCGTTGTCCTCCGTGAGGGTCTTACTAAGGGAGCTTAAACCCGTATTTATGCAAATAAAAAAAAATCCAAAATTCGAGAAAAACCACGGAATGTTCCGAACGCCCGCTATTTGATCCGAACACAGCACCTGCCGTCTACCAGTATCGATATCAGCCAGAATTTCTCGGCTACTGGTGGGGACTTCGGGAATGGAATTACCTTGCCCTTAAAAGTTTTAAGACATGTTCCTCCAATAATTGAACTTTAGTATAGTATTCACAAGATTTAAAAACAGCTACAAATGTAACTAGAATGCTTAAAGGTTATATAAAACTTAAGAAATTTCATTTTTAATTCAAAACTCATTTGCCATTATCATACTTTTATTTTCTAGATATAGCAACATCTTTTATAGAATAAATTTACATTAATTATTTAAATATATTCAATTTTGAGATGTAACGATTTTAAAAAAAATGTTTAAAGGAATACATTATCATTAACAGGTGTTTTTTAGCCTAAGTTTAATCATTTTGAGATAGAATCTAAATAGGAAAAGAAAGTTATGAACCTTTCAATATTAAGAAGAAATTTATTTGATTTCTTTTAAAATAGGATTAATCTTAATAGAAAAATTGTGGATAAGTTATGACACATTTTTTGCTCAATTTAGTCCAGATATATTTTTTAGTTAAAAGAATTATTTATTTAGCTTATATATTGTACACCTACTTAGCGTATATACATAAACAAACATCCTATGCCCATCTTCGTTTCTCTATCCCATTTAAAACATACACAGTTTGAAATGTTTTTTTAAACGAGCATTTAAAAAAATTCTATAATTTTAGTTTTGATCCAAATTTTCTAAAGTTTAGGGACTTTCCAAGTCAGAAAAATCTATTTGCGCCAGATATTCTTCGTATACTGAACCCATTGCATGAAATATTGATTGATGTTTTTAATTTTAGTAAGAAGTATCGATATTCGACGACAACATTTTTCAATACTTTATTAAGGAATATTTATACTGGAAACACATGGTGCGTGTTACACACTGGATGAAAGATTCATTGTGACATTTTGAATTAAATGTTTTTGGTAAAGTTCTGCAAATATTTTAAACTGTGAAATTTTTGAAAATGAATTTTAATTTCCGTAACTTGAAAAAATTGAAAATATTTTTACTTTTTATATAAAGTAATTTTATGTTACTGCAAATAGAAATTTTATTAATTCATGTTCACTTAGTTTGTTTATATACTAATTTTTTAGATAGGACTTTTTATTGCTAATAGAAATTGCATTAAACAAGAATATCATTAAGAGTTGTTATTTAGGTTTAAAATGCCTAGGTGCATACAGCATGACACCCGTGTGTTGGGTAATTATTCTTTTCTTTAAACAATAATAAGTTTGATTTCGAAACTTTTACAATAATATTAGAACATACAACTAGTTGTTCATATTACTAGAATATTGCGTTCAAGAAAAAGTTAAACGAATTTGTTTTTAAGATGCATAAAGCTTATTGCATATGTCTTTCTCGTTTTTGCTTTACAACAAACCGAACATGTATAATAATTCAAATTTAAAGCTTTTTTGCCAGTTCGATGTTTCTTTTTGACTTTTATCAATTTCTCACATTCCATTAACCCTTACCTGGGCGGTCAAATTCTATTAGTAAAATAAGAAATTATCGACTGATACCAGAATTTAGAGAGAGAAATGAAATTTTTGAGAAATGAAAAATCCCATAATTTAAGCTTTCACTGTAAAATCAAAATTTTATTAAAACATTATTGGGGCCATTTGCAAATTTGGAATTAAAATTGGGTATGCCGGACTGGGCACAGTGTAAATTCTGTCAGTAGAATTAGAAATTATCGATTGACACCGAAATTTAGAAAAAAAAAATTATCAATTAAGAACCCCTTAATTTTAGCTTTCACTGTAAAAGCAAAATTTTATTAAAATATTACTGGTGCCATTTGCAAGTTTGGAATTAAAATCAGGTGTCCCAGACTGAGCACACTGTGCTGGGAAGGGTTAAAAGGCGTATTATTAACCCATTAACGCCCGAATTATTTTCTTCACCAAAATTTAAATTTTGCATTTCCCACCACTTTTAAAAGCAAATTAACTTTTATCTAAATTTATCAAGGATTCTGTCTCGTGAAATAAGGCATATATTTATCTTCCTCTTTACTGGTGGGAAAACCGCTTTCTTGCTGTTTTTGTAACCGTCCTCAAACGACGACGCTGGGCGTTAATGGGTTAACTCGAGAGGTGACTCTCCCTCAACACTAATGTTTTCAGTAATGTCCATCATGCCCAATGCTTCAGACACCACTCATTATCTTATAATTTATTTCGTTATCTTTTATCGCATATTATTCGGCCTTTAGATGAGGAGAAGAAAATGAGTTTACTGAGGGCATTGGGAGTATCCATTTACGAGGTTATACTAGTGAAGAGTGAGAACCACCTCTAGAGTGCGAAGGGTTAAACATCGTTATTTAGGCTAAAAGATATATTGTGGAATATGTCTTCCTTTTGTGTGAGTCCTCAAATCGTGTTTATTTTAAAACTTTCCAACCGCGTCGAAAATTTCTTTACTTAGACATGAATAGTCTTTATCAACATAGCACATCTTTAAGTAGTATTATATTTTAGCAGCTTAGTTTCAAGCCAATTTTTACATTTTATTCTATATATAATTTTGATGTATAGTAAAATAGGGAATCCTAAATTTTATCACCGAGCCATTCTTTCAGAGATGGTTCAAGCTCAGTGTTCCCGATTGATAGGGTATGCAACGTTCCCAAGTTTGAATTAGCACTATTTTCGAATTTAATAATTGGCGTAAAATGCAGTGTTAACTGAATCGCACAGGTTTTTGATAAAATAAAGAAATATTATTATCGCGATAGAACGATGTTCAAAAGTACTGCATATCACCCTTAATTGCTCTGAATAATTTTAGGGTTATTTAATTTGTGAATTATAAATTTAAAAAGAGTTTTTAACACCCATCCAGGAGTTTCAATAATGGTGAAACTCGTCTGAGGAAATACTCCATCCGACGCTGCAGAAAGAAGTGAATCTTCTTCATTTACGAAAGTACAATGTAACAATGAACGAACAAAGACAAAAAACTTTTTTGAACTCCACATGGTTTCAAAAAGTATTCTCTATCCTCAGATATCATTCCATGTCCGAGATTTAAATACATATTTAGAAAAATAAAATATTTACTGTCACTGGCTTTCAAAAATACATCCGATTGATTTTACAGTGCAATAATTAGTTATCTTAAACTGAAACGTCTATTTTCATGTCGCTATATCCATTCTAAAATTAAAAAAAAAAAAAAACAATTTCAGCAGTGTAGCTGTATTTATGCATGTCAAAGGAACAAAATAACATTAATTTTAATGCTAATGTAACTAACTGATCCAGTTTGTCTGCAAAGTTAGGGTGTTGAACATGAAAATGTTTACTTTTCAAGGAATAGCCTCCATAAAAACCTTACATTCTGAGTTGAGCAAAAAGATGAATTCTTTTAAAAAAGTTATCAAAAAATTTCCGAAAATCAAAGGATCAAAATATATTTTGTCTTCACAAATTATTTACGACACTTTTTGTCAGCGGTTTTTTCATGAAAACTTTTGAGTCATTGTTGAGCGGATGTATATGATTGCTATTATTATTTTCTTTTTTATATAGGCAAAGTCGACACACGACTATTATCTAATTTCATTTCCCGCTACTTTTTAAAAAATATATTTTACCTATACTTTACAAAAATTTGCAAGGGAAAAGTACTACAAAATATATTTTAAAAAATAGTGATGCGAACAGAATATAAAAATAGTCATTTGTGGCAGTCCTGTATAGGAAGTTAAATTTTCAACAAATTGTACATCAAGGACAAATAAACTATACTTTTGTTCACTTTAGAAAAATATAGGGTCAATTTTGTGCGTTTGATTTTTTAAATTTATTTTTTAAAACGTTTTATATGTCGCATTTGTTTTAAGGCATAAGCAGCAACATCCGCAAAAGAGGAAAGAAAAGAAGATTCAAAAATGCAGAGCCAGTACCTTATGAAATTTCTGGTACTAAAATACCGAAAGTTCCATTATATCTTTGACGCATACGAAGCCTTAAGTTTGAAAGTCAAATACATTTCCACATATTGATGGAAGTGCTGAAGAACAGTTCTCAACTCGGCTATGATCTTAACGATTCTAGTAAAATTGGTATTATTTAATTATTCTGTCGAACAAAACACTATCGCTAAAATGTAATATTAAATGCCAATAATGGCTAACCGGACAGGTCACATTCACTTGAAATTAAACAAGTTACTTGCATTTGTTACGTCTGTAAGTAATTGTTAATTCGACGTTTTATTTGTATTTTTATTAATTAATTTCCTATTTTGTTAGATAAAAAATAAATTCTGCCAATTTGTATAGAGTGCGATTTATATAATTTAGCAAAACTATTCGACGGGATAGCCAAGTAGTGCCGTAAATTTTGACATACTTTGTGCTATACTGTATATTGTACTGCTGTAAAATTATACATACTGTATATGTATATATAATTTTATAGATCCTAAAAAATCTTGCACAAAACATTTTCGGATAGTTTTTTAACTATTTATGGGAAACGTTTAAAATGTGTTTTCAATTATGTTGTGCATTTTTTAATATGTTTCATAAGACACGACCTTTCACAATATTAAACGGCAGAGTTCTGTTACATTATTTAAAAAAATGAATGGTTTTCACTATCTATATTTGATGCACAGTTTCTCAACAAGGTTTCCTTAATTATTTTGTATTATTGTAGCAAACAATGTACATTATCAAACTGATAAAAATCATACATGACTGAAAGATTAAAACAAAGTCATAAAAATCAGTAAATTGAGTTATAGTGTTAAAACATTTTTTTTTTCATTTTGTTTTCAGCATCTTCGAGGATATAAAAATTGAAATTTTTTTATTGTTAGAATTGACTGTATGGTTGACAAAAAGTACTTTTTAACAAGCGATCCCTTTAGTACATTTCAACGTATTAAATTTCGGCAATATATCATATCTGCTTTCAAAACTATAAGTTGTTTACCTTTAAAAAAGAAATATTTTAAGTAATTGCATTTACATATATTCTGCATGTTTACATATATTCCTAATGATATTTTTATTTTATGATATTTCATTTATTTTCGTAAGCACGGATGCTTACAGTTAGCGCATTTTTAAGAATAAGATACATTTTTGTTTTCGAAAAGTTTAAATCCTGTATATATTTTTTTAGTGTTAAAAAAATTTAAAAAAGATAATGACAAAATTCAAAGTACCATAACGCAGTGAATACTGGGAGTAAAAAGTGGAATTTTTTCGTAGATTTATTTCGGAGCACGGAGAAAGTATTATAAATATAACATACAATGGGTACGCATCTTTGCCTTATTTCCAATAACCTTGTAACTTATACTGCCTACATTCTGTCACAAAGGTCTTTTTATTTAAAAAAATTTTTTTTAAAGAGTGGGTTTCAATCTATTGCGACACATTTTTACTAAATTTTAACTGTAAAATAATATAAATAACACTAAAAAACAAGGAGCATTCTTCAACCCCAAGAATTCAAGAGCATTCTTCAGACCCTCTATATCCATGTTAATACATCCTTCAAATTTATAATGAGTTTAATGCCCCTATTAAAAAATATTAAATACACGTTAGAAAATTTATATTAATTTTTAAAATCACAGATTTTGTAAGCGCCTCTTTAATAACCGAATTTTTAACATTTTTCTGAAGTTAAATAAAAAAATTATAACAAAACATACGAAATCTGAATAATATTCTCCTTAGTTCGGTACCACTATTTTGAAGATAAAAAAACCAGCATTTTTACTATAGAAAAACAAATGGAGTTTAAAGGAGCAAAATTTCGTCTTATTTAATCAGAGATTTTCTAGTAGAAAATACTGGTACCAAAGAGTTTTCAGGTATGAAATTCCAGGACCGTAAGAACCTTGGAATATTATTGCGATTTCGGTGAAAATTGGTTTGATATCAATAAAGAAAATTTTTAAGTTTTTTGTTTTCAATAATTAACAGCAGAAAAAGTATGTCACAAATATTATAAGCATTAAGTATTTTCCCATTAACCGCGCACAATAAATTGTCTTCTTTGAGCTCGTGAAATTATGTCTTTTGTGACAGCATGACGAACGTTTCAAAGTTATAAATTACGTTCTATCAGTGCTTATTAATGTTATTTGTAGGCTTTTCATTAACCCTTTCCGGCACGGCCAAATCTGTTAGTAAAATGCGAAATTATCGAATGACAGCGGAACTAGCGAACGATTTTTTATATATTTTGCAATTCTTAGTTTAAGCTTTTATTGTAAAAGCAAAATTTTACTAAAATAATATTGGTGTCGATTGCAAGTTTGGAATTAAAATTAGACATCCCAGACCATGCACAGTATGCAGGAAAGGGTTAATTAAGTATTTCAACTCTTTATCTAATAAGACTTGAGGTGCCAATTCGTCTATGAAAACACAATGGAATTAAGAATAAAGAGGAGAAGACATATAGTATATAGTAGGGTGGAGTGAAAAAATGAAAGTTGAAATTTTGATTTTGGATAGCAGCCAAAAGTTGCCTACGTGCAAAATTTCATGGATTTTGAAAATCTTCTTCAAGGACCCTACCAAGAGATTTATATTTTCATTGATTTAGACGATAGATTCGAACCATAAATTGACATTAACAGGATTTTTTGGCAATTTCTTTTGACATTTTTATATTAAAAATGTTTCGTGTAATTCCTTTCATCATATTGAAGTTTTAAGTCTTTATTTTTAAAGATTGTAAAAGATAAATTATTGAATTTGAATGAGAACGTCGCCAAATAAGTTAGCTAAAGCAAACTGGCTTCATTTATGGCGACATATTTTGGTCGCTAAATTCGGTGACACTTCACTAAATGGTGACTTCTTGGCGCTGACACAGATGAATATATAGCTTTGTGCTTATGATTGGGAAAAATGTTACAATAATAAAATTTAATTTACCAGAAATCACTAATTATATCAGTTTTTGCCTAATTCCTAAAACATTACTGAACCAATTTCGATAAAACGGAAGTAGTACTAATTCGAGAGTAACCTTTTTCATTTAACACAAAAATCAATTTTATCAGTTGAATAGTTTCGGAGTAATCGGTGAACATACATAAAAACAACAAAAAAATGTACATCGTGTCAAATTGATAACCTGCATCTCCTTTTTTGATGTCGGTTAAGAATTGATAACTTCCTCCTCCTTTTTTGATGTCGGTAAAGAATTGATAACATGCTCCTCCTTTTTTGAAGTCTGTTAAGAATTGATAACTTCCTCCTCCTCTTTTGAAGTCGATTAAAAATTGATTTTAAAATGTATTTTAAAATGCATTACAATCTCTTAAAATGAGTTTGAAAGGGAATTATAATGTTTTTCATTGAATATATAAACTTCATTATTTAATTAATTTATCTTGAAATACCTTATATTCCTTTTTTATTATTTTTTTTTAACTGAATCAAACTTGAACTGAACTTTTATCAAAATATTCAAACATTCATAAATATATATTTTTTTTTGTAACGGTTCAATATATAATACAATATAAATTACCTAGTCACGCGAAAATTCGTATGGCTTTGAGAAATTATATTGTGTTGTTAAAAAAAGGAGCAGTTAAAGGCATGCCACAAAAAATCTCCTAAATGAAAATGAAAAGAATACTAAACCATGTAAAAATACCCTTATATTCTTCTACTTTAATGAATTTAACTAGAAATTAATCAACGTGTTCTAATATACCGGTAAGTTTTGTAGCGATAAAAACACAATTTTATGCTAATTCCATCAATGTTCCGAAAATGAATACATCTAAAAAATAGCTTAAAATTCCTGAAATTCGTTCAATATAATTTTCAAAAATGCCTAAAACTTGGAAAAAATATTGAAGATTTCCGCATAACATTAAGAAAATGCATTTATTAATTCATTAGTTTTTAACATTTCTTGATCTCGTAGATTGATCTAATCAAACCAGTGGTGCATTTATATAAAATATTTTATTCGTTATTGTTGGCATTATGCAGAAATCTTTTGCCGTCCCTGTATTTATCGTTTCACCTTGGAATTAAATTCGCTCATGGAATTAAATTTGTTACGAAAAGTACTTTTTTTTAAATGTAGTAAATTTTAAGATACTACTCAGGGCCTGATTACCAACGGGGCACTCTCTCACCAGAAAAATTTTAAAGAAATTTTTACTATGTTTAAACGCCCTTTTCAGCCGAAATTACTGTCATGAATAAGAGAAAATTTTTTCTTTATTTTTATTGGTAGGAGAGTGCCCCGTTGATAATCAGGCCCTGATACTACTTGGTTAACCCGTCGACCAATTTCGCCAAGTTATACAAATTGCCAAACTGATAGCCAAATTATACATATTAACGTAATTTTTTCTTTAAATAACGAAAAAACAAATGATTATTAGAATATTAATAAAATACAAATAAAAAGTCGAAACAAAAATCACTTAATGGCGTTTTAAATATGGTTATCGTATTTAATGTCATTGAATGTGACGTGCACGATCTTCCATTATTGACATTTAAACTCATAATTTGGCGATAGTTTTTGGTCGACGGGATAACCATGTAGTACCAACAAACAAGCGCGAAATTAACTATTGAAATATTCAAGTGTAAATCAAGAATTACGGAATTTCTAGTACGCTTTTCATTGTGGGCATTAGACAGTTAACCAATTTATCATTAGGCCCCTTTAAGGGACGGTGGGATATATTACCCCCACTAAATTTTAATTAAGTTTCAAATCGGAAACACTTAACTATTTTTTTGTATATTTAGTGTGGGCGGGGGGGTAGATAAATTACTTTTTGTTAATTTAAAACGAAATTTTTGGAAATTCCCTGTATGAATTCAAAATTACAGAAATACAAATTGCTTTACTCTCAAAAGTTAAAACAATTAGGTTTTCTTTATAGCATTTCATGATATGTAATAAGCGAATGAAGAAAATCATCGGTTTTACATAATTTTTGATGAGAAAGATAGACGAAAGGACATCAGAAAGCAAAAAAGTCTTCTATTAATAATCTGCTATTAATATTGTTTAGTCTATATTATGTACTATTTCGACACAAATCAATTTGATGCATTACAAAATATGAGAATTTTTATTTTATTTAAAACCGGAAAAAGTATGGTATAAAAGTAAAAGATTATAAGTTTTTGCCTAGTTAGTTTGGCGATGACTTTCTCATTTTGCTGAATCATGAAATCTTGCCGTTTTCAGTAACAGCAAGTTAGATAAAGAAAATATGTCGATTTCCCCAAAACATGTCTTTTTACTGATGAATATTTTACTTTTAAGTTGCTTTCAGAAATCTTAATACTAACTTTTTGTGCATTCTTAATCCGGGAAGACGCGCGCCGGGCCTTTTAGACCCGGAGTGAGTATGGCTTTTGCAATTGTAACCACTAATTTTTTAAAGTAATATTCAACATATTTTATCGCAGAATTCGTAAGAATTGTCTCCATCTAAATAAAATGACGGTTATAATTTGATTTTATTGGTAACAAAGTTAAAACCATTTCTACCCTGGGTAAGCACGCGTTCTCCCGGGTTAAAAGTAATACTTTAACCCCTTGAGGGGTGGTAGGATATATTTTATCCCAGCTAATTTAAACAAGATTCGCACCACAAACTTTGAACGAAATTTTTAACTTTAAATGCACAATGGTGCAAAATCGCCTTTCCTTCTTTTTTTTTTAAAATAAAAGTTTTCGATTATTTCGGTGAGAATTGAGTATTATAGAGACACTATTGCTTGCCCCTCGAGGTCTTAACGTCTTAACTGGCACTTTCTTTTCCGTTCAATAAATTGAAAATAACGGATACTCACCACAATTTTTTAAAGAAAATATTTCCGCTTTAAATAGTTTAAAATTATTTTTTTTTTTAAATTGTGGTGTCAAAAAGCTTTAAATGATGAATTAACCCTTACCGGCACACTGTGCCCGGTCTGGGATACCTAATTTTAATTCCAAACTTTCAAACGGCACCAATAATATTTTAGCAAAGTTTTGCTTTTACATTAAAACCTTAAATTAAGGAATTCACAATACATAAAAAATTCGTTTGTGAATTCCGGTGTCAGTCGACAATATCTCATTTTACTAACAGATTTTACCCGTGCCGGAAAGGGTTAAGCAAATTCGTCTTACCCGAACGGCGTACGGGCAAATCAGTTAACCCTTTAACCAGGGGTGCAAAAATCTAGGCGCCAGCTAGCAGTCTCTCACCACTAAAATTTAAAAGTTTTCTTCGCTTAAGATTTAATAGCTTTCTTACAAGAGTTTTATACGAAATATAATACGAAAATTAACGAAATAGTTTTCGTGGTGAGAGTTTGCCTGCTGGCGCCTAGATTTTTGCACCCCTGCCTTTAACGTTTATTGGTTTCGCCACGAAACCACAAAATTTTAATTCCGATATGCAACACTGACGTCGGTATTTTTATCTAGAAATATCCCTTTTATTATGTATGTGAAATATCGTGTTTTCTTATTTAGAAATATATTTGTTCTTAATTACCGGTGTCATTCATTTATTTCGACATCTTCGCAATGAAAATGCTTTGATCGTTAAAGGGTTAAGGGATTAACGCAAGATACAAAAAGTCAGAATTCCAATATTGATGTTATAATGACGCGTGACAATTTATTTTTCAGTGGTATTTACAGCATTGTGGATTTTATTATTCTCTGTAATTCCTTGTAAACTTCTACTTCTTAGACATTGTAATGTTAGTCAAAAGCAGGGTTACCAGTTTGGTTTCCAAGCAGTGATGATTACCTCGTTATCCAGATTTTTCCTCAAAATTTACCATATCAGTCTGACTTTACCCTCATAATTAAGTTTTTTGTGCTGCCCTCTATCGGGAAAAGTTCAAACTACATTATTTCTTATATGCCCCCTCCTCCCTTCCTTGTCTTTTAAGTTTTTGAAAAATTTTAAAAATAGTACATTTTAAAAGGAAAACATGTAATAAAAGTAAAAAAACTAAGAGCTTTTGAAAGATTTTTCTTCTTTCACGAAAAAATAATGTAATGTACTCGAGGATTAACATACTAAACAATAAAATTGCAAGTAACTTGATTTACTTAAACTAAGCACATTTTTTTTTTTTTTTTTTTTTTTTTTTTTTTTTTTTTTTTTTTTGCGTTTCGTAATAAATTGAAATGTTTGACTTTAAAAAAATTTTAATATATCTGCCAATAAATCAATAAATAAATATAAAATCGAGTTCCTTTCTTATTGTATAAGCTTATACAAAGGAAAGAAATTAAATATCAAAAGTTTTGAGCAATGAATTAAGAATTTGTTCTGCATTTTTACGGAAGATATGTTACATCTCTTAATGTAACATCCTAGGTCAATTCAATTTGATGTGATTTTATTAAACCCAAAGATCGCGTCTGTGCCTTATTTCTAGTTTACCCTAGTCTGAATTACTTTACAAAAGGCCAATATGATTTAACGTCATTTTAGTTCACAGGCTGTCAAAGGCAGAAAGCTAATGTGCTTGCAGATTCTGTATGTAAATATGCACGTATGTCTGTAATATATATTTACATATGTTTGTATGTATATATGCACATATGTCTGTAGTATGTATGTACATATGTGCGTATGTATATATGAACGTATATATATAACGCGGAATCTCTTGTTAGAAATTTTTTTCAAATTTTGGATATAGGGTTATTCTGTTGAAACACTTCTCTGATTAATTTTGATAGTTTATTGGATAAACGGGAACGGAAGGCCCCCTCCCCCACCGCATTAATTTAGATAAATGGGTTTTTCATTCAAAATTATCAAATTTCTTTAAAATTTCAGATATAGTTTCATTCTGATACGACGCCTCCATGATTAATTGCGGTAATGTAAACGTAGTAATGTAAATGTAGTTGTAGTAATGTCAATTTGAGTAAATGTGTTTTTCGCTAAGAACTTAATGATTTACCTGACAGGCATCTGAATTACCGGAAAGAAATGATTTCTAAAATGTGTCAAGAAGCAGTTCCTTTGGGTTTGAGGGAAACCTTAATAAATTAACAGACAATTACTTTCACAAATCTACATTTTATTAAATAGCTTAAATAATTATGATGTTTTTAAACTCGTTTTTTTAAATTCTAAACTACAATAATTATTTAATGAATCCTTATTTAAACGGAAACATAGAACATGTAGGACAACGTCAGCCATCCTGAAGAAATACTTCAATGTGTAAGGAATAACTTAGCAGACCGATTGGGCAAATGTTTAGATGATATCATGCATTCTCTCATTTACAGTTATAAAATAATTTATCTTTCTAAAAATGTATCACTTAACTGATTTGCCATTATGCACAACTGCTAACCTTTACGCATTTTTCCTACCGGTAATATTTTATAGTAAATATTGTGTTATTTAATCGTCGAAATCGTATGATTAAACAAATGGAAAATCTCTGTAAAATTTTACTGGTAGTAAAAATGTGTAAAAGTTGGCAGCTATGTCGTATGACATATGTACAAGAAGAGTTTGCTTGACCCTTTCCGGCATACTGTGCCCAATCTGGGATACATAATTTTAATTCCAAACTTGCAAGTGGCACCAAATTTTTTTAAAATTTTGCTTTTGGAATGAAAGTTTAAATTAGGGGATTTCTTAATTTCTAAAAAATTCGTTTGTAAATTCCGGTGACGATCGATATTTTTTTAGTTTAATAACAGGATTTGCCCGAGCTGGAAACGGTTAAAGCTTTTTGACTCCACAAAATTTTTTAAATATATTTTCATGTAATTTAATGACAAAAATGCTTAGATTAAATATTACGAATATTTTAGGTTAAAAAAAGTTGTGTTTATCCTATATTTTCAATTTATTGTACGTAAAAAGAAGGCAATAGCAGAGTGGTTAATGCGTGGTTTAGTTTTCATTGAAGAGATAGTTTGATAACATGTATTGTTATTTTTAAAGTTTATTTTATACATACAAAATCAAAAATTTAAAAATGTTTACTTTTTACTTTTCTCATGTGAGGGAATAATTCTTATGTGAGTAATATGGTTTATTATTTTTTAAAACTTGTGGAAAAGATGTGTTTGTTTAAAATTAATTGTCCTTTATGAAAATAAAAAGTGTATTTTTAACATAATCTGTGTATAAAATATTTTTTACTACGTGAAAGATAGAGACATGTCAGAAATAAAACCTAAAAGATTTTCAAATGTGTATAATTCAGTTTGAGCAAGAAATTTTAATAGAAAAGATTTGAATGAATTTATCGCGCAAAATGACGTATGCGTTACGCACAGATACGTTACACCTTTATAATATACATAGATAGATAGATTGTACCGGTAACAAGCGATATTTAAACGGAGAAAAAATAAACTATGCAGACATTTTTGAATTCGTCTACTGACGTATTATATTAATTTCCTAAATAATTTGGCATTGAAATAATGTTCAAGGTTTAGAAATCGCATGAAAAAGATTTGTAGCTGATGTTTAGTCCAACAGAATAATTTACCAGTTGTTTTCCTTATTTTTCGTTATTTTCTGAAGTTTGTGTATCTTCATCATGAAAATTTATGTTAACCCTATTTTAAAAGGTGACAATTGTTCATTTAGCTCTGTATTTTATTGTGTATATGACTGATATACACTGCTCAAAACAATTAAAGGATATTGCAGTTTTAGGTGGATTTTGTATCTGGGAAACTTTTTAGCTGATTGATACATGGTCGACAGACATAGTAGGTTATATCAAAATAAATTACACATGTTTGGCAGAAAAAAATGCATTTTATTGCGCATTTGTGAACAAAAGAAAAAAAACACAATTTGTGCACATGAGAAAAAAAGAATAAGAAAAGGTATTTTCTTCAAAGAAAATCATTTTCAGTAGGGGGTATGGTTTCCACAGGCGGCCAGCAACGTTGAACACCTTTGAGGCATGAACTCAATGAGGCTATTAATGACGAGTTGGGGCATTCTGCCCCACTCTTCCAGAAGAGCTCTTTCCAGTTCTTGGAGAGTTTGTGGGGGTTGTTGGCGGCCAGAAACTCGTCTTCCTAGGGCGTCCCAAACGTGCTCGATTGGATTCATGTCTGGAGAACACGCTGGCCATTCCATTCGAACGATTCCTTCCTCGAAAAGGAAATCCTCCACCAGGTTTGCACGATGTGACCTGCAGTTATCGCCCATTAAAATGAAGTTATTTCCGATTGCTGCAGCGTAAGGGACTACAATAGGTCTGAGGATCTCATCCCTATATCGGCGACCAGTCAGAGCTCCATCTCGAATGATGTAGAGGTCAGTGCGCCCGTCAATGGAGATGCCACCATACACCAACACTTCTCCACCGCCAAATCTGACACTTCCGTGCACGAACGCAGGGGCTATTTCCATGAGTACTTGTAGTGTAAGTCACAGGCTACGATTTTTGGCTACCAGTATTTTAGTGCGAAAAAAATATGATTTGTTTTATTGGCACATTCTTATTAATTGAATAAGGCCAAACAGACTTTTCGAAAATAACGGTGGCAAACAAGCATAGCAATTATAAGGTAATGTGACTTACACTACAAAACCCATGGAACTAGCCGCAGGATTATTCCTACTGCCACGGTCCCTCCAGATGAAAATACGCCTATTATCCGGATGCACAGAAAAACGGGACTCGTCAGAAAACAGAATATTGCTCCATTCATTTCTCCTCCAGTTGACATGCTCGGTTGCCCACTCCCAGCGGTCGCGACGATGCCTTGATGTTAATCTAACACATACCATCGGTCGGCGAGCATATAGACCTACAGCATGGAGCCGGTTTCGGACAGTCTGAGTTGAAATCGTGGTGCCTGTAGCCGAGCGAAGGTGTTGTTGGAGAAGAGTAGCGTTCATGTTTCGGTGTCTCCGAGCTGTTAACGCTAAATACCGATCTTCATTGGGCGTTGTTTCCCTTCTACGACCTTGCCCTGGTCTTCGGCCTGTACATCCACTCTTCAAAAAACGGTTCCAGATCCTGGAAATGACACTTTGTGACACTCCAATGGCTTGCGCTACTTCGGCTTGAGTTTGGCCCCCTTCTAACCTAACAACAATTCTCGAAGCTTCTGAATCTGGCAAATGACTTCGCTGAGATATCGTACTCATTGAAACAAAGCAATCACTGAATGCCGATCATCCTTGTCTTCATTCTCTTTTATCCAGTTGAAAGTCAAATTTCATTCGCTGCCGCTAAAGCGACGTTTTTGACGTCGAACTCAAAATTTGCATACTCCACAGTTTGAACACCAGAAAAATTTGCATTTATGATTCTCTTCTTCTATTTTCGGCAAAAAAAAATTTCGTTTATATCTTTATTTTATATAAAACTTCAAATATCCTTTAATTGTTTTGAGCAGTGTATATCATATCTAATATATCCCAGCTAAAAATGAACTGCAGTTTTTTTTTGTAGAAGTAAAGTGTTTTTGGGGTTTTTCTAAAGTTAACTGTAGTCTTTCCGTAGTGCAATCTGAACTATAAAATCACTTCAGTTATTTAGCAGTGAATTAAAGATGATTTTGCAGTGATTTATTTTAAACATTCTGTGAGCTATTAACTTTAAAAACACTGTAGTTTTTATAAAGTCATTTTATAATAAAAAATTAAAAATATATATAAGACTTCATAACCGTAGAATCATTGCAGTGAATTTGAAGTTATTATCCAACCATTAATTTAGAAATATATTTTCTGATGCATATCTAGTATAACTGTAGTTTATGTCCGATAAATTCACAGAATTTACTCGGAGAAAAATAATTTCAATTATGCTTCAAAATCGAATTAGAGATTTCTCATCCCATCCACCCACTTCCTTAGCGAAAAATTTATTAGTTCCTACTTTGTTTGTTATTTGGCAATTACAATTTTAATATATTAAAATCCATTTCTTTTTTTTTTTTTAATTCAGACATGGGCTACCTATCTATGTTTCCTTTCCCCTACCTTAAAATTATTTTATGCTAAAAGAAAAAAATTAATTTCACTAAGTTACATTTCAAAATCCAGTGAGGGGTTATGACTACCTGTGCCCCTTGCATACAACGGAAATTTCTTAGTTCCTTTATTTTAAGTTACTCTAAACGAATAAATTTTGCGACGTTTATCAAAATCAGAAAAAAAAAATATTTTAAGTTTCAAAAGTTATGAGGGACAATGGGCCTTTCACTCATAAGCCCCTTAATGGGAATTTTTTTTATTGTAAATTTCTTGAAAATATACATTTTACTACGCTTTTGAAAACAGCAGAAAAGGAAAATTTTGTTAATATATATATATTTAATTTTATTAAGGGACAAAAACTTTCTTCTACCTTCCTCCCCCTAAAAGAAAATTCTTAGTTCTTCTTATATTTTAAGCTAAGAAAAAGATTAAATTTTAGTATTTTTTCAAAAATCGGAGAAAAAAATTAGTTAAGTTTCAAAATCGAGGGAGGGAAAATGGGTCATGTATGCACTCTTCACCTAATGGAAAATTCTTCGTTTCCTTATTTTAAATTAATCTAAAAGAATAAATTTTATAATGTTTATGTAAATTCGAGAAAAAATTACTAATTAAATTTCAAAATCCTGGCGGGGCAATGAGTCTAGCCCCTCCCGTTAACTGAAAATTTCTTATATCTTTTCTTTTTAAGTTACTCGAAAATTTTACATTATGTTTTTGAAAAAAGAAGAAAAGGGAATTTTATCTAATTAAATTGTTAAATCGAAGAAGGGACAATTTATTTCCTCTGCTTCCTGCCCCCATCCGCTATATCTTTATAATTGAAAAGGACTTACAATTAACTTACATTTACATCATTTTGAAATGGACAAACAAACATTTGGATCATCAAATAATTTTTTGAATATCTCTCTAAAATTTTTATTCGTTCTAAACTTAAATTTAAAAAGAAAAAAAATACTTCATAAGTTAATTGAACTTATTTTGTAATTATATATTCATTTTAAAAGCACAGCTAAGTTTCTTATTTCATACAAATATTAAATTATTAAAAGTGATTAAAATTATTTTACAAACTATAAAAATATCAAAAAAAAATCTAGTCATCTTTTATAAAAAAGAAATATATTTACCAAAAACAGACAAACTAAAAAAAAAAAAAGATAAACTAACTAACATTAATTTACCTTTTTTCTGTTTTATTTTTAGGTAAAATGTTCATAACTTAACATTAATAATTCTATACAATCATTAAAAATATATGCAACATTAAGTCATCAAATGATAAATTTTTATTCTAATTAAAAGTGATACATTACCAACTCCTTTTTTTTATAAAAATTAATTTTTCTATTTTACAAATGTATATTTCTGAAATTAACATTTAATTACATCAAAATTTCTAAAAAGAAAATTGTATTAATAGAAAAACCTCTAAAATTAACCTATTTAATTAAATATTATTAAATTTGTAAGAATTATTCAGAAATATCCCCAACTTAAAAATTATTTATAACAAATTATTATTGTAATATAATAATAAAAAATGTGTTCTACCTTGAATCATCAAATGACATAAAATGATTTCTTTTTCTAAGAAATAATTAATTACCGACATATTATTTACTAAAGTAAGTATTTCCATGTCAAAAAATGTATTTTATTGATTAACACAACGCATTCCATTATAATTCATAACATAAAAATTTGGTACTACTCTGTTAGCCCGTCGATCAAAATACTATGGCCAAATTATAAGATTAAATGCCAATAATGGATGATCGTGAATGTCAATTCAATGGCATTAAATACGATAGACGTGTTTAAAACGCCATTAAGCTATTCTTATTTCGACTTTTTATTTGTATTTTTATTAATATTCTGCTAATTATTTGTTTTTTTCTTTTTATTATTTAAAATAAAAATTACGTCAATATGTGTAATTTGGCTATTAGTTTGGCAATTTGTATAATTTAGTGAAATCAGTCGACGGGATAACAAAGTAGTACAGAATACAAGTTTTTAGCACTTTTTAAAGCATTATAGGAATAGTCGTTTTTCACACTATATCTTCTAGGCGCTGATACCAAAATAATGAAGGCACTCTTATATGATTTTATTTTAGAAAAGAAATTAAAGCCGTTACAAAATATGCCCAGTTTAAAATTGATATTTCCTGAGCACGTTATAAATGTTAAGTGATGTTAAGTTCAAGAAAATAAGCATTCCCATTTGGAAGCTTAGAAAAATGCCAAAAAAATATACAGTCGAACCTTGTTATCCCGACACTTTCAGGATCAGAAAAAAGTGTCGTTATAAGCGGAGTGTCGCGGTAACTGGAGTTGAAGCTGTAATTTTTATTAATTTAAGAACATTTTTAATTCACAGCTGATCAAGAATAAAACATTATTATTAAACAAAATAAACATAACAACGAAATAGAAAAGTATAAAAATCATATTCCTGATGACTTCCTTCTTTTATTGTTACATGAAATACTGATGAATTAATGTTTGCATATCCTTAGATGTGTTTCCTAGAATATCTTTCAATATTATTGAACAATATCCGTTGATTCAGAAATGGATATAATTTCTGAACTTTTCAAAACAATGCAATGCTTCGGTTGCAGTTCGAAGCTTGTTTTGTTTTAATTCAGGGCTCCCAAATGGTCCGCCAACTGAACATCAAAAATTTTTTAAAGAAATTTTTCTTTTAGATTTTTCTTGCGAACTGCTAAGAAACAAACTTTGGAAGTTAATTCTAACGCAAACACTGTCGAAACATATCATAAAATTATCTGTTAAATAATATTGGGGTTCAGTTCGCGGACCATTTGGGAGCCCTGTTAATTCCATATCATTTTCGATACCCGAGTCTGAAGAAATTTTCTATTTTTTTCTCTTAAACAATTTGAAAAATCATTGCATCTAGTGATGTGGTGACAACCTTATCGAAATCAATATATATATATGTGCATCCCCTGTCATATTTTTTTCACGATCTGAGAACTTTTTAAACAATATTTATTGAAAGAGAGATACTAAATATGAGACAATGAAGAATCATTATCTTACATTTGAGATCTGATGAACTTGGATGAAACCAGCATGTTTGAAACGGATGTGAACTGTTTTAGACTTTCTTGCCAACTTGGCTGTATACAGTGTAAAACACTATGAATAAAGTGTGGAAACGAAATGCTCAGCATTCCCTAGCGTAACATCCCCTAATACGTATTATACTCTCAGTGTGAAATATAGCGAGTGAGTAATCGTGAACTAGAGGATAGAGAACGCACAGGAAAAATTCTCTCCTTCACTGATTCAATCATTCATAGTATGTAGGTTTTTTTTAATTATATAAACGATAGAAAAAAAGATTCTCCTTTATGTCAGTGGTTATTTTAGATACATTTGTGAAAAGTTTGGCTAAGACATTTCTTACCATTTAATTTCCGTGCTTGTAAAATGGATTATGAAAAATGGACAATTTTCCTAAACCGTCGGGATAGCCGGAGTTGAATATTAGTCACCAAAATCGGGATTTAATTTGCATTGAAAACGTATACAAAATATAGGGTCTTTGAAAAACTGTCGTGATAAGCGGAGTGACGTGAAAACCGGGTGTCCGGATAGTGAGGTCTGACTGTATATATTTTAATTCATGTGTTCGATGAAACTGTGCAAGGGTTTCACATATAAGTTTTTTAGCTCTCCGAAAAATTGTAGTTTTCAGCTAAAACCACTATTAAATCCTAAATTAAATGTTAATTTACAAATACCCTAATTTCCTGCGTATAATCCGCGGATCAAACAATCATTTTTCGACCCAGAAATTTCATTTCGTAAATGAAGGCAAATATTTACGGCGATCTGGAAAGATATATTTTATTTAATAAAATTTCTGGGTCGAAAAATGATTGTTTGATCCGCGGATTATACGCAGGAAATTAGGGTAGGTGCTTAACACCACTTTTTCCATACTAAGATATAAAAATATCTGGCAATCAATAAAGCTAAATTCACAGGTACTTATTAATGGCATCGAAAAGCTTTTAATAACCAAACAAGCAAATTGTTCTTGCCCGAATCTAATTCGGAAAAGATATTAGGGAGGGGGGAAGGGAAGAAGTGACAAAGATCTTTTATAGAATTCTGGTATCAAAACTTAAGGGACCGTCCATACGTTTCAATTCAACGCCTTTGACACACGCCGTACTTGTGTGCGTGCTCAGGCGTAGTTTATAGTGGGGTAATAGAAATGAAGGGTTAACTTAATGTCGGTTACAGAATCATACGCAACCGATTTTCGAGACTGGTCTTTTCAACAATGACGGAACGCAGATAGTCTCTTTAATTAAAATATTAAAAATTTTCTTGTTTTTTCTTTACGCTGTGAAACTTTTAAAATATGGGATGTAATTTGTAATGAATAATATCATCTATTATGAGGATAAATTTATTAAGACTTTTACCTCTGGAGATAAATTTCTTCGAAATTCCAAAATGTTACGGCAACAATATTTTAAAAGAAAAAAAATTCACTGCCAACAATATTTTAAAAGAAAAAAATTCGGTTTACGATGTATACGAAAAAAATACATTAATCATGTTTTCTTTTAATTTTTGTGTAATATTCTGGCGCTATTGGGAAATTTCGGATTTGAAATTAAGTGAAAAGACACTCAACCATCAGAGTTCAATGGTGTCTCAATAATAAGGCAAATTTATGCATAACATTGTTTGTAACAATTTAAGTTCATCTGTAAAGTGTTTAACTTTTAATTTAATATTTTTGAATTTCTTCAAAACATTATAATACGAATCTGAGATAATTAAATCGAATGTTATATAGTATGCTTGCAAAGGTATGAAAGATTTTAATAATATTAAATAATCACAATTTTCTACACAAAATAAATTCTATATTTTTGAAATATACAATTTACTTTGAAACATCTTACTTACTTAAACATCCTAAAATAAAGAGTTTTGGGGACTTTTAAAATGTATATCTACATAAATGTGTTGATTTTGGATGGCAAAAAATTATTCAAAGGATAATTTATTTTGAAAATAGGCGATTAAAAAATAATAATAATAACATGCTGATTATTTTCTTGACTGGTCGCGGGTGGTCTCGGTACTTTAAAACCAAATGTCTTTGACTAATGGCAACATTTTCTACCAACCCCTTTGTTACACTTATACAACGTTTCTCTCATAAAACTTTTGTCCTAAAGAATGCATGTTATGCCATATATCTGATAATGTTTTGTTATACCGTTCAAAAGAAAGTATTAAATACCAGTAATGTAAAACTTGCTTTATATAACATTGAGATGTATCATAAAAAAGAAGTTCAACTTTGTAATAAAAGAAGATATTGTCCATTCCAATTAAAAGAAACTTTACTAAAAACATTTTTTTTATACAATGAAGCTTAGATAGAGCTTAGTAATAAAAATTTTAATTATCTTGATTTATTGTATACGTTTTAAACTTTATTTCTCCCATTTTGTAATCTCTGTTATTGGTTTTTAATCTTTTTATGATTTTCTTATTATTTTTCAATCTGATACTTATGAAATTTTAGTTTTTTTTTTAACTGGTGTACCTGTTGCTTTCATTCCTTTCTTTGAGTCAGTTTCTTGGAAAAGTCAGGTGGTGTTTTGCTGAGATCCCCTTCGCTTAAATATCTTCCTGCCTGAAAAAAAAATATTTACTTCCGTTACAAACACTAACATGAGATATAGATTTTACACATTTTATCAAAACTTATAAAAAATAAATTAATGATATTATACTATAACTCTGCAATTCTGGCAAGTTACGAAATCATGCATTCAAATGCATTCAAATTCATATTTCAAGAAGATTGAAATTGCACGTATAGAATAGCAAATGATGTGTATTCGTACTATGAGGAAGTTTTAAAAATATTCACATCCTGGCTCAGTATACAGTACTTTGGATGCAGTAGAGTATCGGAAATCTTTTGTGCATCTCTGTAGATACCTCCTGCTTTCTACTGTACCGGAATTAACTTGTAATAAGCCTCAGCAACATATATTAATTTTATAAATGTGAAATAGTTTAACCATTCAACGGTCGCAATAAATTACGGTTTAAAAATTCAAATTCATTATTGCCAACACTTTTTTGAAAAAAAAATATTTATTTATTTAATAGCAAATAAATTGATACCAAAATAAAACAAACTACGCCATTTTATAAAACTCGTGGGAATCAAGCAGTTTTGAATAAAAGTCTTAAATCTTGCAGCCCGTGAATGTCTCGGGCGCGACGATTAAGTGGTTAATAGTATTACCCCTTAACAGTGTCATGAAATTACGGTTTACAAATTTAAATTCATTATTGCCACCACTTTTTGAAAAAAAATATTCATCTTATTTAATGACAAGTAAAATGATATTAGAATAAAATCAATTACACTATTTTATAAAATTGGTGGAAATCAAACAATTCTGAATGAACGCCGTGAAGCTCGCAACCCGTGAATGTCTCGGGCCCGACGATTAAGTGGTTAAAACGCGCCCACAACAATTTTACCCCTATACATTTATGTAATAGAATACTTTTGTGTAGCCCTGTAAATTAGTAACAAATAATTTTTGCATCACAGATTGTAAACAATATATGTTTAAGTATGTACTTCATTGATGCATACTAATTTAATTATGTTCGAAAAGGCATAATACCGCTAAAATGCATTTGAAAATATTTTTTTGATGTAACGGAATACTTTTGATTGTCCCTGTAGTTAAACTAAGCGTCCGATTTTCATAAAATTTGAAATGACTTGACAGAATTATGCAACAATTATGTATTCTAAATTTGAAATGATTAGGTTGGATAACTTTTGCTCTGTTATATGCGGACATACGGAAGGACTGAACGACGATATAGATGCTACGGATTTACACAATTACGAACGCACCTAAAAGAAGTTAACAAACTTTATTTTTCAACTGTAACTATGTGTTTTAATGACATTGGGATGTATCTATATTATAAAGGCCCAACGTATATGTGCGTAACGCATACGTCATTTTGCGAATAGCAATATTTTCCACTGCAATTTCGGTTTTGCAATTTTCGCTAATGCAAAATTTATATTTCTAAACATCGCACATTTTAAATTTACACCGTCGTTTACAGAAAAAAATGTACTTTTAAATGCCATTTGTTTGAAAACTATACCTCAATTTATTTTTGAGATATTAATTTTTTTGTAGATTTTAGTAGCAATTTTGTCATTGTGGCAACAAAACCTCTCCTTTTCTCTTAAAATTGAAAAGAAAAATAAAATAGAAATTAAAATGCGCAACACTTTTCCATGGAATTTCGATTTTGCAATTTTTGGTACTGGAAATGTTACATTTCTAAACATCGTACGTTAATTTTTACACCATCGTATAGAGAAAAAAAAAATTACTTTTAAATGCGATTTGTTTCAAAGCTGTATCTCAATTTATTTTTGGCTAGTTCCATGGGTTTTGTAGTGTAAGTCACATAACCTTATAATTGCTATGCTTGTTTGTCACCGTTATTTTCAAAAAGTCTGCTTAGCCTTATTCAGTTAATGAGAATGTGCCGATAAAATAAGTCACATGTTTTTCGTTCTAAAATACTGGTAGCCAAAAATCGTAGCCTGTGACTTACACAACAAGTACTCATGGAAATAGCCTTTTGAGATATTAATTTTTTTATAATTTTCAGTACCAATTTTCTAACTGTGGCAACAGAATCTCTCCATTTTCTCTTAAAATTAATAAAATAAATAAATAAATAAATAAATAAAATGCGTATACTATTTCAAAAGTATTGTCTGGTTTTAAATTCCATGAATTTCGGTTTTATTTTGTTTAATAATTTGAATAATTGGATTTTATAGAATTTTGTTAGTTATATCTTAAAATAATATTTATCTGAGAGTTAGACTGAACATATATGATGTATTTTTTACTGTAACTAATTATGTAGATTTATTATAAATCAATGAAACAGTTCTTTTTAAAAGATTTTCTTTCGTCGAATTTCGACGGGTTCCACCTTGTAACGATGAAAATAATTCATGTATTTATTTTGCATGAAATAATGTTAAAATTTACAAAACAAAAAACCATAAATAATATACAATAGTAATAAAATATTAATATGATTTTAATATTAATATTAGTACGTTTTTTTCCCTTTCCGGCACGGGCAAAATCTGTACTAAAATGAGAAATTATCGACTGACACTGGAATTCACAAACAAATTTTAAAAATATTTTAAACTCCTTAATTTAAGCTTCTATTGTAATTGCAAAATTTCCCTAAAATATTACTGGTGCCGTTTGCAAGTTTCGAATTAAATTTAGGTATCCCAGACCGGGCACAGTGTGCCGGAAAGGGTTAACCAAAATATTTGACGTCACATTTTTTCTTCCCGCCCTCTTGTCACGAATTCATGAAATCCTCTCCCCCCTCCAAGCGTGACATCATTTCTCGACGGCCCCATAGATATTTTGAATATTGTTACAATTTTAGAGAGGCAATTTCCCCATACGCGTTATTGTTAATTAAAACTAGAAAACCGAATAAACATCTTTCTGACACATCAACCTTTTGCAAGGCCAGAGAAATTCTGTTCATGAAATGATGAAATAATTGGTTGAAGGAAAAAATTATGGATTAATTTCTTAGAAAATATGAATCTCCTTTTTTTCTCACCTTTCAACGTGAAAGCAAAATTTTATTAAAATATTCCTGGTGCGGATTGCAATCTTTGAAATTAAAATTATGTGGACACATCGCGCCGCATGGTCACACATTTTCAAAAGCTTAAAGCGTCTACTTGCAATTTAATAACAAAACAATTCAGATTTTTTTTAGGCCATCCGTTATATCAACAGACAATAGCATTTTCTTCAAAAAATAAATGTCCTTCGTTTTTTGCCGGTAGAGTTACTTATATTAAAAAATATTAAAATATTTTAGAAGGAAATGTATGCCTAGAGATAATGAAGTTATGAATAAATAGAAGAAAATATGTAGTGTACTGTCTACAAGTTGCTTTTGAAATAACTGAGGAGGTTGTCACAAGGCTGCAGCTATTTTTTTTAAAATTTGACCAACATTTTTCCTCCCGTAAATTTGAATTTAATGAATAGATAGTTTTTCGCTAAAATATAGTTAAAATTTCTTATAAATTTTTTCTGGTGTCAGTTTTTAGATGTATCATAGACTTTTTTTAATTTAGACTAACAGGAGGTTGTCTTTATGACAGAAAAGCAGGACCTAACTGACTACAAATTAATTAGTAAATTTCAAAAGAATGTTTTGTCTCATTTAAGTGCTTTATTAATAGGCATGTTTCCTCTCAGTCATCGATAAAATTTCTATCTTTTTTCTTGAGTCAGTTTGTTCACGTATTATATATATATATATATATATATTTATTGTTCCATCTCTTCCGGGAGTCAAGGAGAAAGGACTAGAACCACATCCCAAGTGCAGAGACTCTGGCGGAAGTCACGTTGAAAAGAAAAAAAATCAAAAAATGAAACCGGAAAGACATCGAAAAGCGAAATTGAATGGGCCCTAGACCCTACAGACATCAAAAGACACATGGAGTTCGATCTTGATATTGGCTCGACAGATTTCGGGGGGAAGATCAGGTGGTCTGACTGCCACCGAATTCGCGGAGTGTGGTGCGCATTATGTCTGCTATCCTTTCCATTCTCCTTCTCTTGCTTTGTGGCGCTCATAAAATTTCTTGTTTATTCACGGAGTCTCGGACAGCATCGATCATACAATGGATTCTCAGCCGAACAGATGATATCCGAGTCCCCGTCTAAGGTTAACATTGTGAAATGACTGAGTAATTTGTAGTCTTACGCAATATCGATACTTTCTTCGAAATTAAAAAAAAAAAGGGGGGGGGTTCAGTTTATTTTGTTTAACATTAAGCAAAATTTATTAAAATACAGGGCTGCACAAGCGACTATTTTCAAATTCAATCAGTACATTTATTTTTCTTAGATAAATTTCCATGTTATTTTTCTTGCAAATGTTGTCAACGTGTCTGCTAAGAATTTCTGTTTAAAGTGGTGCGAGTTAAAAGTAAAAAATAGTCGCCTGTGGCAGCCCTAACAATATTGGACGATAAAATATTGCGCAAATTTTCTGGTATTTATATCTTGAGAATATTGGGAGAATGTCGATAAGATGTATTTCAAAAAAAAAAAAAAAAAAAAAATCAAGTTTATGTCACTGTTATAAGGGTGCAATAAAATATTTGGTGAATCCCTGCGACTTTTTAAAAAACATATTTACAGTTATAAAATAGTAGTAGAAAATAGAATTGACGAGAATATAAATAATAAAAGTAGTTCCATGAATGACTTACGTTGCTGGATTCCCAGAATGGAACATTCTTGTATGCAGTGAGGTCGCTTCGAACTGAATCTATTCTTCTCTCCTGCAGAAATGAAAGAAGAAAATCCAAATTAAAATAGAATGAAGTTTATTTTGATAATTTGCACATTTGTCATTGAATTATCTAGAACAAGATTATGTTCAACAAAAATATTTAAATAATGAAATACGTGCTTAACAAAAAGTCGGTTATCAAGTATAACCTACTTCAGGAAAACATTCCCACTAAAATAATCTTAAGATTATCTGAAAAAGTCGCCAATTTCTTCAGAAATTCTACAGAAATTTGAAGAAAGTTTGCAGACTTAGCTTTATCTTTAAAATATCTCCAGAATTTTAAAAGAAATTCTTAAAAATATCAGCAGAATGGGCCAAATACCTTCGGATTTCCCACAGATTTTGGGCCAAAAACTATAGATTTTCAACAGATTTTCTTTTAGTGGGGATTGACTTATAATAAATTTAATGTAATGTGATGTAATCTAGAATAAAAATATATGTTTCTAAAGAATTTCAATAAGTTATATACTGAATTCAAATTTTAAAGTAAATGTCAACATTGTTACGTATATATCGTGTTTTATGAAAAGTTTATTAATTTGTACATAATACAAACAAAACGTATTACGAATGTTTATTTGCCCTCATGACGCTTTTAATGTAGATTAAGCGATGAAATTCGTATCCAGGAGGCAAAATTTAGTTCAAAACTGTCACTTTTTGATATTTTTAAGGAGTTGTGCGTAAGTAATGAGAAACATGGCGGTAATTGCCTCTTGTGGAGAAATTTTATATGAGCTTAAAATTAGTAGAATATTTTGGTGAGTAATAGTGCCAATAGCAGTAAAACTAATAGTAAAATTAATTTACCATATCTTATGATCGTAGCTAATACATAGGTCTATACATAAAAAAAGGCTCAATGATAAAAAAAATGCATTTTTTAAAAAATATATTATCAAATAAATAAAAACTCAATTCAATATTTTGCGATCAATTTAAAATAACTGAACTTTTACTCTCTGAAAGTTAGGTCCTTTAACTACTTAATCGTCGCGCCCGAGACATTGACAGGCTGCAAGCTTCGCGTCTTTTATTCAGAATTGTTTGATTTCCGCCAGTTTTATAAAATAGTGTCATTGGTTTTATTCAGGTAGCATTTTACTTGAAATCAACCCTCTGGATCCCAAACCCTCCGAGATATTTTGATTCGTATATTTCAGTTCCCACCAGAAAATTAAAACCACAATATTTGCTTTAATCAATAACAGAACATTCCGTATTTAAATAAAACGAAATTAGCCATTGAATTTTTCTGGTGTGAAATGAACTACATAATTTCTAGAACATGTTCTAGCATGGGAATTAAAGGATTAAATAATAAGAATATTTTTTTTTTCAAAAAAGTGGTGGCAATAAGGAATTTGAATTTTTAAACCTTAATTTAACCCTTTAACGATCATAGCATTTTCATTTCTAAGATGTCGAAATAAATGAATGACACCGGTAATTAAGAACAAATGTATTTCTAAATGAGAAAGCGAGATTTTTCGCATACAAAATAAAAGGGATATTTCTAGATAAAAATACCGGTGTCAGTGTTGCGTATCGGAATTAAAATTTTGTGGTTTCGTGGCGAAACCAATGAACGTTAAAGGGTTAATGCGACCATTAAGGGAATAAAAATAAGTAAATACGATACTCACCAAGGGATCTCTTATGTTTCTCAAGTACATCATGTTTTCAATGTCAGAATAAAGGAAAACTTTTTCACTGGCCAAATTCTTGATACGACATTTTCCGATATCAAGCCTGAATTTCTGCTTCTGTACAGCTGTTAATGTTTTTTCTTCATTACTAAATTCATCACAATCTTCTTCGAAATCATAATGATTAGGGGACGTCTTTTGCTCTTTGTAACCTTTATCGTAACTATCTTCTGCATAACTGTTTACAGGATGTTCGAATGCAGCATCGAATTGTGCATCGATTATAGTGTCATTTTTCAAAGGCTGCTGACATGGTGTTTCTTTTGATATCCGGCCTGAAGTTTCTACTTTCTTTGATGAGGCATTAAACCAAGGATTCCCGTCATCAACTGTTTTGACGTTCGTTCCAAAGGCACTTTCGAAATCAACCTCAAACTGTAAACACTCTTCTGAGCTCCAAGATACATCTAACTTATCATTTTTTTCTAGGGGTAATTGGATATTTTCTGTAGCTTTTTTGTTTTTATTTTCACAAAATGCTGATGTCTCTCCTTTTCCCCCTTTATCTTTTTGAAGGGACTCGTCCAATCCTTCAACCAATGGACCATCCCACAGAATGTATTTTTCAATAGGACATGGAAGACGTTTTATGGATAATTTTTTTTTAGCTTCGTTAAAGTCATCTTTACAGGGTGTCATTTTCTTGTCCTTCTTGAAATTCATCTTCAATCTGTCTGGAGAAGATTGACCTTGCAAAAGCTGAGAGTCTTGCTTGCATATTTCTTCGTTGTCGTCTTTAAATTCCTCTCTTTTTGGAGTGTTTATGTTATCATTTTTAATGTTATTCTCCAGCCTCTCTGAGAATAGTGGGCCATCCATAATCATAATCTTTTGTGGGGTTAACTGTTCACCATATTCTGATTTTTCGTCATTTTCGTGAACTTCATCTGCTTTTGGTTTCATTCCCATGTCTGTTTTTGAATCCCCTTTTATCTTTTCTTGATGCAATGGGTCTTCCAAAGTCCAAGTATTTTGCGAAAAGAGCTGGTCACCTTCATTCGCCGCTTCCTTCTTGTTTTGTTGAAATTCATTTCTACATCGCGCCGTTTCCTTAAAATCTTTAAATTCTTCACTTATCCGTTCCAATGACCCACGTGATGTAACACATATCCCTGGGGCTAACTCACCAACTTGAATCGGTGTTTCATTTTCATTGAGTTCTTCAAAGACCTCACTGTTCTTAGCTGATTTATCCTTCTTTTTGCGAAGCAAAGGACTGAAAGAAAGCAATATTTAATTACGATACACAATATGAACAAATAAAACAACTGTTTTTATTTTTTTTCCATACACGTAATCTTTTTCAAGTACTTTTTTGTAAAAATTATTTTAGCCCTACTTCGTTATACTTTCCACCAGGGCTCGAAAAATCTACATGCCCGACATCAGTGTTGTTAGACGGCGACTTTTTAAAAATTTGATTGGCACCACTTTTATTAAAGGATAAAATTCCTCTTGATTAATATGTCATTAAACTAAACGTAATTTTACCAATCCAAAGAAGTGGTGCCAATCTGAATTTTTAAAAAGTCGCCGTCTAACAACACTGATGTCGGGCATGTAGATTTTTCGAGCCCTGCTTTCCACCCATTTCGCCAATTTATAAAAATCGCCAAACTAATAACTAAATTATGCATGTTGACATAATTTTTAGTTTAAACAACGAGAAACCAAATAAATTTATAACACATTTATAAAAATACAAATAAATAGAGGAATTAAAAAAATCACCTTATACATGTGTATTGTGTTTAATGTCACTAAATGCGACATACACAGTCATCCATTATTGGTATTGAATCCTTTAGTTTGGCGATAGTTTTTCGGTCTGCGGGATAACCAACTATATAAGTACATTATATAAGTATAAATTTTTCTCTGACTATATTGATATTAGTTTTTCACTTTAAAAATCATATTAAAAAACTTTTTTTGGCTGTTATCTCAGCAGTCAGTATACAAGACTGTTGCTTATTACCTTTGGAATTTACACCTCTTGAGGTGCCTTGCCAGGTGAATGTCTTATCATCTGACCATTAACTTTTGTAGTTATTTGCAGGCGCAATACACCAAAATAAAATTGTTAAGTTACCATCATATCAAAGTTTCCAACTCAGCAGTAGGCACTGTCGATAGGATTACAGATTTAGGCTCTCGTTAGTTTTGTTGCCCCATGCGGTGATTAGGAATTCATCTGCCGCTATAGAAGTTATTAAACCCGTTCACTTGGGGGCTACATACCGGAAGGTAAGTAAGAAATCCAACGGTTAGAAAGTAAAAGAAAGCGACTGCTGAGTAGGGTATGATTTCGTCCAGGACGGTGAAAAAAAAAGAAATGAATGAAAGCAAAAATAATGCGCAAGTTTGAGACTTATTATTTATATAAATGTCAAATTATGTGAAATAGTTTATTATTTTTTTTAAATCCGAGGAAATAACAGTATTAAAAATGTGCTTTATTTTTATTAGGAATATTTTCTTTTACAGATTTGTAGTTGTGCAGGACTGGAATTTTTTTTTTAAATTGTTTTGCATTAATACTTTCATTTTAATTTAAGCAATTGGCTGTAACATTTATTACTGCAGTAGTGATTTTATGCTATTTTCTATACTGTATCACCGAAAAATGTATGAAGCATAGAATTTCACAAAATGTTTTGTGTAAATATTAGGCTATGGTCAGCGGATATTATTGTACCTTAATTTCCTGCGTATAATCCGTGGATCAAACAATTATTTTTAGACCCGGATTTTTTTTTTTATTAATGTATATAACTTTCGCGATCGCCGTAAATAATTAAATAATATTTCTGGTCCAAAAAAATTGTTTGATCCGTGGATTGTATGCTGGAAATTACGGTAAGTAGTATTATTGTCATTATGTATATTTGTAAAAATGTACATGGAAATTTAAAGATAAATGCATATTTCAGCTATACGTAAAGAACGGTAATTTCAAAGCTGTAATGTTTCAATGATTATATTATAATCCTTGAAAATATATGCTTAGATGGCACTGTTTTTATGTTTTAAATTTACACAATTTCAGAATAAGAATTTTCGCCTTATTTAGCGAGAAGAATTCTGCAGTTGTGATAAGAGTTCCGAAATAATGGTAGTGAAACGTTGGAACTTATGAATATGAACAGATATACAAATGTTGCAGTATGTGACATCTCAGTATCATATGACATAAGAAGTAAACATTAAACAATTATATTAACATACAAAAACTTACATCCTACGATGGAAGAATCTGCGGAGTCTTTTCCAAATTTTCATTTTGAAAGTGATGTAACAGTATTTAGAATGGAATATGATTTATTGTAAAAAAAAATCTATGACATAAATTTTAATTATTTCAATTTTGAAATTTTTTGAGGAAAGTGAGTCATTATTTCAGAAACTACCTTGTTGTCTTTATTTGACAATAGCATTGTTGTTTATCACACATTGTTGCAGTGTGATACCATTGTTGTTTTGGAGCATGTTTAATGAAACATGGGGACACAAAAATGAGTAAATGATTGTTTGCCTGAATTGAAAATGAATGTTTTTCGTCATTGTTGTATGTTACTTAGACATAATTACATTATGACTATTATGACAATCGTCTAGAGATCACACTTTCTCAATTTGATCCCGCGGGGGATCGGCCACTGCGCATATCGTTCTCCGCATGACGTAGCTATTTTCGCGGATTTTTGCATACTGCACACAGGGCCTGATTACTAACGGGGCACTCTCCCACCAGGAAAAAGAAATAAAGAATTTTTCCTTATTCATGACAGTAATCTTGTATGAAAAGGGCGTTTAAAGAAGACGAAAATTTCTATAATTTTTTTCTGGTGAGAGAGTGCCCCGTTAGTAATCAGGCTCTGACTGCACATATATTTCCGTGCATGGAGATTGTAGTATTTCTCTGATGAAGAAATAGTAATAAATTTATTCTCGCGCGCATGTTTCTTTCTAATCATCGCTCCGTTGATGAAGATGTAGTATTTCTCTAATGAAGAAATACATTTATATTATTACACAGAAATATATTTATTATACATTTATGCACGTAATCTCTTCATCGATGGCGCGATTCTCCATCATTTTAAATGCATACATATTTATTTAGTTTTTTTTTTATTTTAGTCTCTTTCTATTTAAAACTGTTAATTGTTTTGATAGATAATTGTAAGATTTTCCTTCCAAGTCCTATTACAAAAAAGTTAATGAAATTTGAATTTTCATCAATACAGTTTAGTGGTACATTTTTGCCTGTACTTGGAGAAAAAATGTCCAAGTTGGTATCCAAACAAATTACTCACCATTATTTGACATTTCCGACAAAGCAGTATTAATAGCAAGAAAATAATTATAATAACATTTAAACACTTAATTAGTTATAGCAGTAATTGTTTATACTCTGTAATGATAAAAAAAATCATATGTATCACCAAACTATGCTAATGGAAATTGAAGTTTCACTAATTCTATATGCCAAATACTTTTTTAATATAATATCTTTGATATAATAATTACTTCTTCATGAAGAAAGGCTATAAAAAAATCTTTCTTTTTCAGGTTTACAGTTTATGTACATGTTGTTATACATTTCTATAGACTCTTTTTAAATTACACTAACTTATACCGTAATTTTGTAATAATTTCTAAATCTAAACATTTTAAGCAGCTTAATCCTTCAGCAGATGTATAATTAAACTTCACTTAAAGATAAATGAAAAAACATATGAAATAATATTGTAAAAGAAAAATTACATAACATCAAGATATTAAAATTTATTATTCACAACATTATTTGAAATATATATATATATATATATATATATATATATATATAGTGTGTAATAAAATTAAAAATGTTTGCGCCATTTTGTTCTCTCTGAGCTTTTAATTTTAAAATTGTGGAACATATTTTTTATCTTAGTTTCGTAAAGTATTAATATTTTAACTGCTAAAGTCCTTTTTCTGTTTTTTATTTAACTTATTAATAATCTAGTGCTTATTTCTCAAAAAGTGCGGGAAATGATTTCCTTTTTAGAATATTATCGAGATTTTTTATTCTATTTTTTATTGATCACCTGATCTGTATTAATGTGCGGAGATGTTAATAGGTTAGTCTATTTGTGAGATATGATATAGTTCCTACGGGAATGCCCCACCTCGTTTACCAATCAGAGGTGACGATCTATGACGTGTCGCCTCGAAGTTAATCCTAATTGGATTTTTAAAATGATTGACGCGGAGTGAGGAGGGGCTAGTTTTTCGTGTAGGTGTTGGACTCTCATTCTGGGTTTTTTGGAGCTGAAAATGCAAACTATTAAGATGTCCGTTTCATTTTCTCCGATAAATTCGAAAATCTGATGATGTAGATGAGATAACGAAGTTTGTAGTGTTTGATTTATGCAAAAGGTGACTGCGGGAAAGACTTTAACTTATTTTACGACTTCTAATAAAATGAATTTAAAGACTATCTGATTTAATTTTCTTAGGGGGAAATACCCAAATTAAATCCATCCACTGCTTGTCAAACTGCCGGAGCGACTGCTCAGCTCGTCCCACTGTTGATTCTTCGTAGTAGTAGAATGTTCTGCATCTTACATGGTGTGCCACTGGAGCTTATACATTGTTATGGAACATCGCCGTCGTAATATCATGACATATATATATATATATATATATATATATATACACCCAATATATATATATATATACAGGGTGTCCTAAACAAATGGTATATACGCTAGGGGGTAATAGAACACATCAAGACGAGTAATAGTAAATAGGAAACCAAGGGTCCCAAACGTTTTCCAAAGGAGATAGCCGCCATTAAAGTTTGGGGTCCAAAATTTCAAATACACATAAAAAACGGAAAAATTGGTCGATTGATTTGCGGTTTTCACTAAAATTATTCTTTATGTTGGTATTTTCTTGAAAATAAATTATAAAGATAAATTTCGAAAAATGCCGATAGAGGGCGCTTTAGACTTTAAAGTAATGAAAAACTATTTTTTGCCGTGTTTTTTTGCATCTCATTAAATGGTTTCGTAAGCTTAGACTTAAACTTAAATTTTGAGCTCAAAATCTGAATAGTTGGAAGCGGTTAAGTAGCACAAACTTAACTGTGTTCAGAGGGTTTAAATTTCAAATGATTATAAAAAACGGAAAAATTGGTCGATTGATTTGCGGTTTTCACTAAAACTATTATTTATGTCGGTATTATATTGAAAATGAATTATAAAGATAAATTTCAAAAAATGCCGATAGAGAGCGCTTTAAACTTTGGAGTAACGAGCAACTACTTTTTACGTTATTTTTTGCATCTGATTAAATGTTTTCGTAAACTTAGACTTAAACTTAAATTTTGAGCTCAAAATCTGAATAGTTGGGAGTGGTTAAGAGCACAAACTGAATGTTTAGAGGGTTCAAATTTCAAATTATAATAAAAAACGGAAAAATTGGTTGATTCGTTTGCGGTTTAAAATAAAACTATTCTTTAAGTCAGTATCTTCTTGAAAATGAATTTTAAAGATAAATTTCAAAAAATTCCGTTAGAGGACGCCTTAAACTTCAGAGTAACCAACAACAAATTTTAACCATCATTTTTTGTATCTAATTAAATGCTTTCCAAAACTTGTTAAATGTTTTCGAAATCTAAGATTTAAACTTAAATTTTGAACTCAAATTCTGAATCGTTGGGAGGGGTTAAGAAGCGCAAACTGAACTGTGTTCAGGAGTTGAAATTTAACAACCCCCCCCCCCCTCGAACACAGTTCACTTTTGCGCTACTTAAACACTCGCAACGACTCAGAATTTGTTCCAAAATTTAAATCTGAGCATTTGAAAGCATTTAATGAGATTTAAAAAAATAACGGTTAAAAATATTTGCACGCTACTCCAATGTCTAAGACGCCCTCTATCAGCATTTTGTGAAATTTATCTTTAAAATTTTTTTCAAGAAAACACTGATTTAAAGAGTAGTTTTAACAAAAAACCGCAAACGAATCGACTAATTTTTCTGTTTTTTATCGTTTTTCGTTTAGTTTGAAATTTAAACCCTCTGAACACAGTTCAGTTTGTGCTACATAACCACTCCCAACTATTCAGATTTTGAGCTCAAAATTTAAGTTTAAATCTAAGCCTACGAAACCATTTAATGAGATGCAAAAAATAATGGCAAAAAATAGTATTAGGATGGATTATTTCGTTAATCCAAAGTCTAAAGCGCCCTCTATTGGCATTTTTTGAAATTTATCTTTATAACTCATTTTCAATAAAATACCGACATAAAGAATAGTTTTAGTGAAAACCGCAAATCAATCGACCAACTTTTCCGTTTTTTATAATCATTTGAAATTTAAACCCTCTGAACACAGTTAAGTTTGTGCTATTTAACCGCTTCCAACTATTCAGATTTGAGCTCAAAATTCAAATTTAAGTCTAAGCTTACGAAACCATTTAATGAGATGCAAAAAATCACGGCAAAAAATAGTTTTTCATTACTTCAAAGTCTAAAGCGCCCTCTATCGGCATTTTTCGAAATTTATCTTTATAATTTATTTTCAAGAAAATACCAACATAAAGAATAATTTTAGTGAAAACCGCAAATCAATCGACCAATTTTTCCGTTTTTTATGTGTATTTGAAATTTTGGACCCCAAACTTAAATGGCGGTTATCTCCTTTGGAAAGCGTTTGGGACCCTTGGTTTCCCATTTACTATTACTGGTCTTGATGTGTTTTATCACCCTCTAGCGTATATACCATTTGTTTAGGGACACCCTGTATATATATATCAGGACACAGATATCATATACGCACCACATTGGCGCGATTATTTTTCTGACGCCAGTTTGGCAAAAACTTCGTTATCAAATATCAGTTACATATATATTTTTTAATCAATAGAGTGCAACAAAATGGCGATTTTATGCTTCATATGGTAACCCGGTCATTGTTGTTTAGTTATTTATAAATTGCTTATTTACTTTGTATTTCCTTTTATAAATCGATATAAATTGTTTTGTTCTATTATTATTGATTAAACTTTTGTAATTTACTATTATTTCCTAATTAAAATAATAGAAAATGGTTAAAAAATATATATCTAACTCATATTTGCCAAAAATATACGTCATGCACGGAAATACCGTAATTTCGGGTGTATAAGCCGCAGCTCAAACAATTCTTTTTCGACCCAGAAATTTAAAAAAAAAACAAATATAACTAGTCAGATCGCCGTAAATATTTCTCTTCAATCACTAAATAAGATTTCTGGGTCCAAAAAGAATTGTTTGAGCTGCGGCTTATACACCCGAAATTACGGTACATGTGCAGTATGCGAAAATCCGCGAAAATCACTACGTCATACGGGGAACGATATGCGCAGTGGCCGATCCCCCCCGGGATCAAATTGAGAAAGTGTGATCTCTAGACGCTTGTAGCTATTATGCGGTTTATTGTAAACAACTTCAATGATCCGTAGAAGGGCAAAGGTATGTTGTTCAGGGTTTTTCAAAGCACATGGTACAAAGTTTAAGGATAAGTAGAGTACACAGTAAGAATCATTTATTGTATAAAAATCTATGGGACCAAGTGACGCATTAAGGTAAAAACACCGGCCGGGGGGGGGGGTAATTAGGCCATTACCCCATTATCACCATTCTTAATTGTACTATCATTCGTCATGGAAGACTTTACATATGCCTAAAAAGCGGACATGCATTTCCTGTATGGTTATGCAAATGGCAACGCCATAGCTGCCCTAGGAATGTATCAGGAACAGTTTCCTCACAGAAGAATGCCTAATCATAGCATGTTTAAACACTTACACCGTCAGCTTTCTGAAACAGGTTCTTTCCATGTCACCAGAGAGGAAACTGGGCAAGAAAGTGCTGTATGCAGTGCAAGAAAATTACTTATTTTGAATTTTGTGAGTGAAAGGCCCAAATCAAGTTCAAGAGCTGTTGCACAGAATTAAGATGCAAGTCATCCTATTGTTAGGAAAGTGTTAAATGACAAAAGCAATGCTTTTAACATTGTATTTAATATGTTAATTGGAAAGCTATCTGATTATGGAAGATTCGCCCTCAATGCTTAGTACAACTGCATAAGGAAAAGGGAAGATTTTCCTGTAATCTGAAAACAAAGAATTAATAATAATGATAAACGAATGATCCACCTTTCTTTTTAGCAAGCACCCTTTTGGTTTAAAATCGCGATATTTATGCAAGCAATATTAATATATAATTGAATAAATATTCGCAAGAATAATCTTAATTTCCGAATTCCTGAGATGGTTAATACTAACATAAAACTAAAAAAAAAATGGCGAGAAAATCGCATACCGTAATTTCGCGCGTATCCGTCGCACCTCATATAATTCAGTTCCCTCCCAGAATTAATTCTAAATAAAATGTGACTTCCTTTGCTTAGCATTTATTTGACTTTTTTTTTACCATAAAATTTCCAGTCTGTAAAAGTCGGCGCATACGCGCGAAATTACGGTATTTTCCTAACTGCTTTAAAGGATTCAAATGTTTAACAAAGAATGTAGTGACATTTCGTTGCGAAGATGAAATAAATTTATCGTTGGATCGTTGGATCGTTTTCTCCCGCATCAGCAAAAGAAAAAAAGGGAAATTTTAATACTAAAAATTATAGTTATGTATATTCTAACCCGCTAATAGCGGCGAAGTTTCTGAATTTGAGGCTAGATTACATTACTGACTTGGGTGTGCCTTGTGAAGATCTCAAATTTATAAATAATCGTTAATTACGCAATCGGCACATTCTTTACAGTAATATTCACCGAGAAGAATTCTCTTCAGACATGAAAAACGCTGATACATGAAAGCATGAAGCAACATAATTTATACGAAAGGGCAATAAGCGGGGTGCTCAATAACGGAAGAATAGACTAATATTCTTATAGCACCTATCAGAACTTATGGCATGTATAGGCAGTTATACTTAAATGTAATGAGGTAAAATACAAAAACTTATATCACCCTGAATTTTTTTTTAACTATTTCGCAATTCCATAAATCTCTTTCTAAAAGGAACATTGCATGCAAAAACTTCAAATCATAAAAATCGCCCGAGGTTGCTTTTTTTTTCGTTTTTTCAAAAAAAAAAAAAGAAATCTACCATGCATTGTAAATGCAACACAACTCTTTGGTACGCAGCCCAGCACAAATGAAATTAAATTTTTTGTAAGGCCACTTTTGTACAAGACATATGTATCAGAAAGGAAAATATTGCCATTCGTCAGAGGAAAAAATTAGTGATGTAAAAGTTTTTTTGCGAACAAAAAGTTCTAGATAGTAATTTTCTAATCATCTATTGCAACATTAAAAAAAATTCCCTGAAATAATAATGTCGGTTCGGGTATAGCCATAATTTACTATCAAAGATTATTGTAGTGATTTGTAATCGAAAACCTTTTCATTATAAATGAATTACGCATTGAGTTATAACCGATGTTTGTTTCAAAACATTTGACCTCCAGTGGGTTGGAATTATTCGCTGATAGTTAAATTCATAATGTGAAATTCAATAAATAGAAATTGTTGTTTATTTATCGCTTTATTTCGAATTACCTAAACGAAACACGTTGTAGATATTTCAAAATGACATTTTACCAAACGCTCTTCGAAAGAAAGGCGAAGAGTTGCAACATTGGCCTGATTCATACCGCGTTTTTAGATAGTTTTTTAATTTATATCTCTGTTCTATCGACTATTTTTTCAAAAATGATCATCAATATTCCTATTGTAATTCGGTGTCAATAGATACTTTGCGTATTCCTCAACTCCCCCCCCCCCCCCCCCGATTAAGTGCAAAGTTCCGCGGAACGCGGAAAATACGATTTTATCGAAAACAATATGTTTTAGGACCTACTTACTGCTTTGCATAAACTCTTGGTACCCGTTATATTTTTCAAAATTTTAATTTCAATAGATCCGAGGAAAAAAGAAACGTAGAGTGGCAACTACGTCTTGCCCAACAGTTTCAACTATATCTCAAAAAACATAATTCAAAAGTTCGGACCATAAATAATAGGGTACTTTTTTCTAAAGTAATTTACTTTGTCACTTAGCCTTTTCAGAACTGAAGTACACAAATGTGTACCTCCATTCTTTTCCTCATAAAAATTAAACCGTTCGAATGTTTCGCATTTTTACTTTACTTCTATCCAGCTGAATGCTTTTTTGCTTTAAAACAAAACCAATAAATGTCAGCACTGATGAATATTACTTTATAAAAAAAATATTTTCTTCCGAGTTCCGAAAATACCTTCAGGACATTGTGGCCAAGAAAGTAAAAAATATCATTTATTTAAATGCTTTACAAAAAAAAATTGAGGACTTGTTGATCATTTACCTGTCTAAAGAACGTAATTTTCTTATTAATTTTATATTACTAATAGTTAAATTGATGTTTTAATGAGATTAGTACTTTTATATCCATGTTTTTAAACCTAAATTACGAGTCCCCTAAAGTACTGATTTCATAAAAATGGCTCTTTCTGTCATTTTCTATCATTTCGATTATGGAAACGTAACAAATATATATTTGTAAAGTTATTTTATGCTCAGGTCTGAGAGGTTATATCTTTCTTTAAAATATTTGTGGATGAGTAAATATGCATAAATAGGTGAATCAATAGTCTGTATAGTTGTAGTAAATTTGAATTTCGCAACTTCCATAATGCTGGAGAAAAATGATCGTGACAGACAGATAAACAAGTGATTCTATGATGATTATGTTTTAACATTTTAAGTACGGAACCTAAAAATACCCAATATTTACTGCCAAAACTCAATTGTTTCCGACTAAAACTGAGTGATGCGTTTTAGTCTTTGGACTAAGAACAAATACTCTTTAAACTAATTTAAAGGCTTCTAGATTCGTCGAAATTACTTGTTAACATTTTTATTAAATGCGTGCCTATCATAAGCAGTGATTTATTGAGGATCTCATACGTTCGTAGCTTTTTACACTAATTCTTGATTAGTATTTGTGGTTCCATGTAAAATTTATATCAAGAGTGAGGAGGCTATATACGATTTTTCAGTTTCAACTCCACAGAGTTGCAAAACGCTAAGGAAATTTATAAGATTTATAATTTTAATTTGACTTACACACAGGGCCTGATTACTAACGGGGCACTCTCCCACCAGGAAAAAGAAATAAAGAATTTTTCCTTATTCATGACAGTAATCTTGTATGAAAAGGGCGTTTAAAGAAGACGAAAATTTCTATAAATTTTTTCTTGTGAGAGAGTGCCCCGTTAGTAATCAGGCTCTGCTTACACAGCCGTTGTCTTTAACGGCTGTATTAACTTGACTTTATTTGTAGATGAAATTAACAGGTATCAGACAAAAATTATTTTAAAAATGTATTTACTATCTTCAGTAAAAGATTCCGGTGTCAGTTTTATTTGCAAATTTTAATATTTAGTTGTATTAAGAATAACTATTTACTTTTTTTAATCATTTATTATCAGCGTGTATATATTTTTTAAGTACTACAACGAACAGAGGAAATAAAAATAATAATATCGACTCGAATTTGAGAAATTCACTTCATTCATTATTTAAAACGATAAGATTAAAAAACAAAACGTTGTATCAATTAATTCTCTGATAGCAACAAGTTTTATTCGTCATTTATTGTTTCTTTTCTCACTTCGAAAGAAAAAATGAATAGACGAATAAAACAAAACTGCTCCTGCAATTTTCATTTTTATTGCGAGCTGAAGTCTTAAAATTCAGAAAATTGCAGATTTCGGGACTTTATGATTGCGGTTTTACGTCCTCTTTGGGGATCGTTAACTGAATTTTATAACGCTAATAAATAGTCATTGCTTGTTTTATAGGCCTATTTAGTGATCGCAAGAATTTACAATGTAAAAATAATTTCCAAAAATTGCCATTTACAATGCATACTTATAATTTATTCTTACATTATTTTCTGAACTTTAAAATGTTGTATCTAAAGTGGACTAATTTAACAAGCGTGAAAAATATATTTTTACAAATATTAATACAGTCAACTCTCGTTAATTCGAAATCGGATAATTCGAATCTTCGCTTAATTCGAACTAAACATGAAGTCCCGAAATTTTCAATGACAGAATAACGTTAAAATTTTTCATTAATTCGAACTCATTTTCTCTTGACTTCGTTTAATTCGAACTAACGAGAATTCCGATTTTTCATTTTTCTTTTCTTTCTCACGGATTTCAGATAATTTGAATAACTTTCTTTCTCTGATTTTTGTGAAAATTGTTCCGAACGAGTATACATACAATCCAATGCATTTGATATCCACTTTCTTAGAGCCCCGTCTGTCCATCACATTTGTTCACATTTAAATTTTTCTTTCATCGTGCTTGTTTCTAATCTTTTAATTAGTTTATGTATTTATCCATTCTAATTTAATATTAAGCCATATTCTAATGATAACAGACGAAATAAGTTTAAAAAACACTATAACATTAATTCCTTTGTAATAGTACTATATTAAGCATGTTTTCCATAATTCGAACTTCGGATAATTCGAACATTTCTTGTGGTTCCGACGAGTTCGAATTCACGAGAGTCGACTGTATCTCGTTCAATGCAAGGGAAGGGAGAATTATATAATTTGACAAATCACACTGGTCAAAAGCTGTTTTGGTGATTAGATAGGTCCGCCTATAATAGAGCAAAACCTACCGAACCAAATCATTCGAAATTTAAAATACATAATTGTTACATAATTTTTATCTAGTCAGTTCAATTTTTTTGAAAATCGAATGCATAATCTCATGACAGGGACCCGGGCCTGATTACTAACGGGGCACTCTCCCACCAGGAAAAAGAAATAAAGAATTTTTCCTTATTCATGACAGTAATCTTGTATGAAAAGGGCGTTTAAAGAAGACGAAAATTTCTATAAATTTTTTCTGGTGAGAGAGTGCCCCGTTAGTAATCAGGCTCTGACAGGGACCGTTTCATTACGTTACTACACGGCCAACGGGAAAAAATAGTTTGAAGTGCCTTTTAATGATAATAAACTCTTTCGAACTTAATAATATGGATATGCATCTGTGATGTATGTACTAAAATATACATTCTGTACAATCTGTGGTGCAAAGAATATTTTTTATCAATTTAGCGAGATGCACCAAAGTATTCCATCACATAATGGTATAGGGGTAAACATTTTTTGGGGCGCGTTTTAAAAATATAAACTATTTCACATTTTATGAAACTGATATACGCTGTTGAAATCTACTGTGAGTAATTTTCAGTATAATTGACAAGAGAATGTATTTACAGAGATACGCAAAATATTTCGAGTACTCTATTGTATCCCAAGTATTGTATATTGTTGCACCAGATTTAAATATTTAAAAAAAAATCCTTATAGTACGAACGCACCTTGTTTGCTACACTTGACGTGCCATTTCCAATTTGTTTTGTTATGAATAAAACCCACCGTCATGAAATGGAATTCTTTAAAGTAACATACTACACACTTTCTTTTCAATAAAGAACATGCCGCAGTAAACGCCGATAACATAGATCGATTTCTGACGCGATTTAGAAAACCGAATTCATAGACACTTTACAGACCCACGCAATTCATAAACCGAATTCATAACAAGATGGTATTAACAACTTTTTATCGTGAATAAGATATTGATTTACATTCTCATTTTTCTCTTTGTGTGGCAGATCAAATGAATCATTGTAAATATTTACTAAACCTCAACCACACAATGCACTTTATCAATACTCACCAACATCTTTTGTGTGCAAACCCTGCAAATTAATTCAATACATCTGTATAATCTATAAGAATCTTATTAGTGTTTCGAAAGACTGCAAAATCCCAGAACGAAGAAAGGAAAAAAATTCATTCATTACTAAAATATCTTTAGCTTTTTATAATACAGAAAGGAGTTAAAACTACTTGTATTATATGATATTATTACTATAAGGATATAACATGGCTGCGAGTGAATATGCCTAATTAAATCATTTTTATTATCTGCCTTCGCATCGAAAGTATGTGATAATCGAGTTTGTTATGATTCTGAAAACCATCTTTATGGAATTGTTTCCAGAAACATCCATGTTATTTCTGATAATTTTTTATTGAATGGGATATAAAGTTTATACTCTTACAATTATTTCCATAATGAAGAAGGTTACTTCTTTAGTTATACGTAATGAAGAGCATTAGATAAAAGTGTTAATTTAACAGCACGCTACTTAAATAAGTGCATTTGTTTGGAAGCGCAACAAAGATAAAATTTTATTTTACCAAAAATATTTTTACGACTTTATTATAGACAAAATGAAGTAAACAAACATTTATGCGTTAATTTTTAAGTACGATTACGTCATTTGTTTAGAACATTTAATACAGAATAATTAATAAATTGACACTTATATTATTCGGCTATAGTTCTTAAATTTATGCTATAAATATAACATATGTAAAGTAACAAAATAATCTAACTGAAATGAAGTTATTATTAAGAAAAATTCGAAATTTCGTGTAAATAAAAAGAACAAAGAATTTGAAAATATTAGAAAGTATATTTTTTGTAAGTAATGCTGCAAAAGTATGATTTTGTATAATTTAAGCGATACACCATTTATACGATAATGATAGGTGAGATGAAGCTAATTTTTCTTCTAATAAACAAAGCTTTAGATATAAAATTAGATTTAATTGCCTTTTTCATAAAAGTAAACTAAAATACGCCACTGATATTTTCCTTACTTGTATCTTCAAATTCATAATAATTTAGAAACTTAATCCAGGGTTTGTAACCTTCAAGCACGTAATACCCGAAATTTTGTACAGTTTGACTTATTTATTGAAAAAAATCTTCAGGCATAGCGACGAGTACTTCACGAAATTTCTGGCATTAAAACATGCAAAATACCCTGATTCCCTTGATTTGTACAAACCGTGATAATCTGTCTGTCTTCTATCAAAGAACAGATACAGATCGAAAACACACATGCACATATAAATAACAGCTGCATTCAACTTTTAAAAATATATACAAATATTATACAGACATATATATAATAAATTCACTGGAGCGAAAAATTAGCCGGAGCCAAGACTTGAACCTGGATCCACAGCAAACTACCGTAATTACCGGTATATAATCTGCGGATCAAACAATGACTTTTAACCCAGAATTTTCTTAAACGAAAAATTTATTATTAAGTTGGCATAAATATTTGTCTTCAATCACTAAATAATATTTAAGAGTCCAAAAAGAATTGTTTGATCTGCGGATTATACGCTGGAAATTACGATAGGATGATTTCTGACCACTAAACCACACTGACCTATACCAGGTCTGCAATTTTTCACTAATTAACCATGTTGGGAAAGTCATCAGCCATCTATCAGATAGCCCTGGATGACGTTACAAAGATGAATGCATTTTCTATTTAATATTTAAAATGCACATACACACATAAATAACATCTACATCCTACTTTTAAAGATATATATAAATATAGTAAAACCTCCAAATAACGAGCACCTCGGGAACGCAGAAATAGTCCGCTATTCGGAGGTGTCCGCTATTGGGAAAACTTCAGAGATTCAAAAATCGCTAAGAAATGCTTAACATTTCATTGCCTTTTATACGTCCTAAAACCTCTATTATATAATTAATCACAAATTAAATTTATTTATTTTTTAATTAAAAAATTTTTTTAAAATAAAATTGCGCTCACTTTTATCCATTGTTTATTAAACAAATTTATAAAAATGTGTTACAAAAGTTTACTTTTGCTTGCGATTACATATGTTTTTCTATGTGATGTTATTGGATATTGGTTCCGGGCGGGGATTGCATTTTTTGACCTCTAAAAGCATAAAATTTCAAAATATTCTTGGAGATGATATTTCAATGTTGTGGGAGATATTCCCTGTGTAAATGAACCTTAAGGGGGGGGGGGGGTGAATTTACCCAGATTCTTATCTACTTTTATACGTGATCACAAAATTTCCAACAATTCAGAGGCTTTTTTTTCTTCTCTTTAAAAACTGCTTTTTCATACTTTATAGCCGGATAAGGTGTCCGCTATCCGGAATGTCCGTTATTCAGAGGTTAAACATACAAAAATTTAGGTTTTGGGAATGGGGATTGGAAAACTGTCCGTAAAAATAGAGGTGTCTGCTATTCGGGATTGTCCGTTATGGAGGTTTTACTATATTGTATAGACATACATACATTGAATAAAATAAACCCAACTGTTTATTCTACGTATGTTTGCATAATATTTGTATGTATCATTAAAATATACAGATTTGTTTATAAATGGCATCGTATTTGATAAGTGCACTCCGATATGTCATTCTTTTTGTAACATTAATTTGGTGCTTAACTTTTCGCAGTCACACATCTAATGATTTAACTTCATTCCAAGGATCATACATCAACAAGGTGTTTTCACACTCTCCCCTATTTATCTCTCTAAAAGTTTGCAGAACAGACTAATAGGCACTTTGTCAAACATTTTAACTTAAGTGGCAATAAATAGCGGCTTTTCATAAAAGCTTTGAAGGCAACTCACTTTGAAGTCGATCTAAAGTTTGAAATTTACTTAAACTGAATACTATCGAGAGCTAAATACGATTTTATAAATTTAAGCAGAACTAATAATCATGCTGTCGTATATTTAAATGAAATGCACGACGCGGAAAAATGTCCGAATTTGATAAATTTTTATAAATGCACTGATATTCACAGTAAATGAAGAATTAGAAAATCCAATTAAATTTATATACATATATATACAGGGTGTTTCGCTACCAGACCGACAAACTTTGAGGGGTGATAGTAGACATGAAGACAAACATTTTTAAATAGGAAACCATGGGGCGCAAACGTCTTCCGTAGGAGCCAGGGGCCATTAAAGTTTAAAGTCCAAAACTTCAAACGATTATAAAAAACGGAAAAAGGGTGGATTCGTTTGCGGTTTTCGCTAAAATCATTCTTTATATCACGTTTTGTTTGTAAAAAATTTTTAAAGGTTACGTTCAAAAATTGTAGATAGAGGGCGCTTTAGACTTTAGAGTAGCAAACAACTACTTTTTACCCTTATTTTGTGCACGGGTTTGAAATTTTTCTAAAGTTTAGACTTTAACTTAAATTTTAAGCCCAAAATCGGAAACATTGTTATCGGGTAACTAGCGAAAATTTAACTGTGAACAGAGGAAGGGATTTTGAACGCTCATAAACATTTGACAAATTAATCAATTTTATTGCGGTTTGCGTATAGGTCATTCCCATGGTAATTATTTTATCCAAAATGACATACAGCATTGGTGCCCCCATTTTTTATTAGAGGGCGCTTCCGACACTTCTCCGAAATTTCAATGGCATTACTCCTGGGTGTTTTACTGTCAGACCAACATACTTCGAGGAAGTGTTAGGGATGAAAAGACGACTCGGAATCATAATATAATGTAATGTCAAAAATATCTTTTTTACGAGTTAGGGTTAAAAGAAGCAGAGAAAAAAACCACTTGATATTTCTACAACACGTTTTGTCGGAACTTCTGGTAAAAACACATGTTCCTTTTTCGTTGCGCCACTCTATAGCACGAAGGGGCTCCTCCACATTTTACCAATGATGTTCGCAGAAACCTCAACGTAACATGTGGACAGGGGTGGATAGGTGGTGGTGGCCCGGTTCGTTGGCCTGCCAGATCGTCGCACCTACTTCATTATATCAATTACTTTTTGTTACCTACCTTTATTTTGTTATTATATAATTCTTCTGTATTTTTTAAAATAAACATTGCTGGGTGGGGCTAGTTGAGCTCAAACCTATTGGTAGCGCCCCCGCTCCACACCACCACCACCTGGTTCAATCTTAATCTGAATCTGTATGGACTTCTTCTGCTGGGATCAAATGAAATGTTTAATGTATGAGACTCCTGTACCGTCAGTGGAAGACCTGTCAGCTCGACTTTCTCTAGCTGCCAGAAGCTATCCGAGATGCCAGAAATCTTTCAAAGCATAAGGAATTACATGCGACGCTACTGTCAAGCATGTCCGACTACTTCTGGCCGTAATTTCGGACACTTTTTGTAGTAAAACCTTTAACTAAATTGCTTTCTGCTACATTGACGTGTTGCTGCTCCATTACCTGTTTCTGTTGCTTTTTTCTCTGCTTCTTTTAACCACAGCTCGCTAAAAAGGCATTTTCAATGTTACATTCCTATGTGATTCCGAGTCACTTTGCATCCCTAACAATTCCAGGAAGTATGTTGGACTGGTAGTAAAACACACTGGAGTAATGCCATTGAAATGTTGGAGATGTGTCGGAAGCGCCCTCTATCAAAAAATGGATACCCAAGAGCTGTAAGTCATTTGGAATAAAATAATTACCAAAGGAATGAACTACACGCAAACCGCAACAAAATCGATCAGTTTGTATAATGTTTATGAATGTTTAAAATCCGCCCCTTTGTTCACAGTTAAATTTTCGCCAGTTACCCTATCCCAGTGCTTCTGGTTTTGGGATTAAAATTTAATTTAAAGTCTAAACTTTAGGATAATTGCAACCCCGTGCACAAAATAAAGGTAAAAAGGCTAAATATATATATTTGAATGTTTTTTTTTAAACCATAAGTATTTATGAAAGTATAGAAAAAATTGTTGTATTTTATTAATTGGTTTTGAAACTACAGTGTTTTTTGCAATTATCAAATTATTGTCATTTTCTGGCTGCTCAACCTGAAGTGCCCCCTTAAATTAACAAAGGAAGACCAAACTGGTCACAAGAGGTGGCTTGTAATTTAAATGAATAGAGCTTTAATAAATAAAAATATATATTTCACTTCGCGTGTTCAAATAGATGATAAATATGTTGTAATAGGATGAAATAAAAACAAATAAACACGTTCTTCACATGATTTACTTAATCCATTAATTTATGTTGCTTACAGAATTTTTTTTATATCTATTTAAACTTGCATCGTCGCGAAGGGGTTAAGAACATATCTCTTTTAATGGAGTATTTTTTTGTTTTAAGAAACACTCTGGCTTCTATTTAAATGTAATAATGTTAGTATATGTCTATGCGTTAACTACATGATTTCATTTATGTTTACGCATTTACTAATATAATAATTATTATTATTTGCGCCGTTTGCGATTTTTTTACTTTATTCACATATTTACTCTTTACATTTAAAATAAAAAAAAATTCTGAAAGAATCATGTGTTATAAAGCGGAAAAAGTATTAGAAAGTTGTAATATAAGTTATATCTTCGGTAATAGTATATTTTCTAAACATCTCCAAAAATCTAAACATCTCTCTTTTTGTATCTGTAGTATTATTGTTATTAGTATTTAGTATTGTTATTAGTATTATTTATTAACATATCAGCATTTTTTATCTAAAAATTGAAAAAAAGTTTCGGACCCGAAAGAGTTAATGTTTTTATAATTTGAGTTGCGAAAGTAATTCGTCGCACACAATATGCACAGGTTTTTATTTTTGAGTAACTATTAATAATGAAATCTTTGTGGTGTTATTTCATCGCAAAGTAATGTGATGAAATGATATTTGAATAGTATAACAAATAGAAAATACTGCATCCACTTTATATTCTCTCCTAAATTCAGGTTGGGGTTTTATGTTCAAACTAAAATAGTGCCCATAGCCTTTAGTCTATAAGTCCTTAGACTCTGGATAAAGTTCAGTATCATGTTCATTTGTTTACAATCTTTTGTTAAATTAACAATTTTCAAAAAAGCGTTTCAAAATAAAACTAGTTGGATGTGCCAAACCCAAAACTTTCTTCTATCTCATACGTATATTTTAATATTTAAAAAAATAGTTACTCATTTTAATGCTTTAATAATTTTAATTCAATACCATACCAACTTTGCTTTTCAACTTAAATTTCTGCTTCAATCAATTAATCGAAGTAAAAACGAATTTCCGTCTCTGCACGAGCCGATGGACAATAGAATGATAGGCAGAATTTTTTTTTTCAAATTCAGGGAGGACCTACTTGCCTTACCAAAAATTAATCATATACAAAAAATTTAGTTCAGTTCTAGAACTAACTTCATACACTTTTAGGTGGTGCAATATTGAAAATGGCATAAAATTCGGTATTGCAGCGCCCCCTTCCGGCGGATTTTTTTCAGATTCAGGGCGATCCAACTAGCCATAGCCATACACTTACACAAAAAATTTGGTTAAATTCAATGCATAACTTCATATACTTTTGGTCGGTACAATATTGAAAATTGCACAAAAATCGCGATTGCAGCGCCCCCTTCCGACGGATTTTTTTTCAAATTCAGGGAGGACCAACTAGCCATAGTCATACACATATACAAAAAATTTGGTTCAATTCGATGCATAACTTCATATACTTTTGGTCGGTACAATATTGAAAATGGCACAAAAATCGCAACTGCAGCGCCCCCTTCCGGCGGAATATTTCAAAACTGAAGGAGGACCTGCTTGCCACAGCCAAAAACATTCACAAAAAATTTGGTTCAATTCTATGCATAACTTCATACACTTCTTGATGGTAGAATGGCGACATACACACAGACACACAGACACCAGGGCTCGAAAAATCTACATGCCCGACATCAGTGTTGTTAGACGGCGACTTTTTAAAAATTTGATTGGCACCACTTTTATTAAAGGATAAAATTCCTCTTGATTAATATGTCATTAAACTAAACGTAATTTTACCAATCCAAAGAAGTGGTGCCAATCTGAATTTTTAAAAAGTCGCCGTCTAACAACACTGATGTCGGGCATGTAGATTTTTCGAGCCCTGACAGACACACAGACAGACGGACAGAGAGACATTTTGTAAAAACATATTTTTTGGAATCTCTGACCCCTAAAACGTGTAAATCCGTCGAAAAAAATTTCGATTACAATACTTTCTTCTATTGAAGGTAGAAGAAAGTAAAAATACAAAAATACAAAAAATTGCATTATTTAAGGTTTTATTATCAAATGTAGAAGCTTTCCCTTAATATTCATTTATACAATACTAAATTAAGATTTTTTTTCAAAAGATATTTTCTGCTTTTTCTTCGAAACTAGACATTTGCCCAGACATTTCTCATAAGGTCCTGCTTTTTGTGATTTGTGAGTAGAATTTCAGATCTTACAAAAAATAGTCATAACTTTTTGAATACGAAATTTTCACATTCAAATACTTTTTGTTAATAGTTTTTTTTATCACTTGAAAGGTGTACTTTTACGTTAGATGCTCATTTTTTTCAATAGAAAAACACTTTACAAACTATGTTTTTGAACCTTTCACAAAAGTTGCTCTATACATTTAGCTAACACAGTACGAAATTAAATTAGTTTTATATTTATGTATGCGCAACGACACATTATTTAGCGTATTATTATTTAATTCTGATTGCAGGTATTGAGTTATTTGTCAAATTTTTTGAAAATAAAATTTTTTTAATTAAAAGCTCTGCAAAATACAAGCAAAGCACTGGATAACATTTCAGACAATTTTCATGAAAATTCTCATTTTTCTACGCATATACATGCTATTCTAATAAAAATGAACATATTTTATTACAATAAGCCACTTAATGACAATGTACAATTTAAAAGATTTTGCTATTTTAGTTTTGACAGAGATAACCAAAAGATATTCGTTATTTCCCAGTTTGTTAACAGTCTCCTATGGGATTTTGAGAGAAAAAAAAATCTTCGCGAAAGTATATGTCCGGTATATACCAATGGCCACATAGTGAATTTAATCCTGCTAAAGTAGCATTTCGTTGTATTATGAAAACAGGGTAATTCTAAAAGTTTTCTTATTTTTCAAAACTACATGGTTGTGTTTGGGACTTATGTAGTGGATTTTACGGTTGCAGTTTTGGCGTCTCCCCAGCCACAATACTTCCTCTTTTATTCTTTTTTACTCTATAACTATTTTTCTTTACTTCACACAGATATATAAATCTCAAGTTGCCACCATTAAAGAGATAGATTTAAAAACTACAAAAATCAATGTTTCAAAAACAAACTGAGATACAGTTTTCTAACAAGTTGTATTTAAAAGTACATTTCTTTCTTTATACGACAGTGTACAGATTGAAAACGTGCGATGTCTAGAAGTTTAAAAGTTTGCAGTAGCGAAAACTGCAAAACTTAAATTTAATCGAAAGTTTTGACATTCAAAAAACGACGTAGGCGTGTCGCACTGATATGTTTGTTCTTTGAAATTTAGATAGATAGCCAGATTACGTAGAAATTGGGAAAATGTCGGTGAAAATTTTTGCATCGTAATTTGGAAGATATTCTACGTGTGTTTATTACTATTGATAAATTTTAATTTCAAATTTTTTATAATGTTATTTAGGATTATTTAGAAATTTTTCCCAGAAAAAAATATATGAATGTATTTAATAAATAATTTTAAAATAAAATTTCCATGCTCACAAAGTTGTTGTCGTTCGTTCAAGCAAATTGCTCTGTTCGGAGCAATCGTAACAAAATCAGACTATTCGGATAACTAAGTTATGAATGCCAGTTTCCAAAGAAAGAACTCTTTTTCTATACTCCCTTTTAACATCAAATGCATGTGCAAATTATTTAAATTCACTTATCCGCGGCTTAGCATGCAAGAAAATGTCTCCTGTATGTGCTCCAACTGCACTTCGCTATTAGACCACATGGGTACTTCTATTATGTAACTGTATGTTTTTTATGTAACTGTAGCTTAAAGCTATAGTACAGAAACTAAAATGAATTTTATTTCTGATTAGAATAATCATGCTTTTTCAAATAAATCCTAATTTTCCCTTTCTATTAAACAACAGAGTGAAATGTTAGTTTAGGATTTTAGAATGCATTAAACATTTTTAAACATCACATTTCCCTTTTAGTTCTGTTAGAATTGAAATGTTGAAAAATAAGTTTTTTGGCAGCTCTGCGATCATGTTTTGTGAGTGATGGGTAAACAGACCTCGTTTGAAATCAACCTTTTAAAAATAGTTTTGTTTTGTATAACTAATAATGATTTTGGAACAAAAAAAAGTAATGTATCTATAACTCAGTCTAAACAGTATTACAACTAATTGACGTATTAAAAGAATTTTATAAGTAATTTTAAAGGTACTTATAAGTACCGTAGGTAGATAAATGATTAATTCGGAGATATTCTCTGAATTGGGTTGTGAGGGAAAGTTTTTTATTCAAGATGTATGCTACTCGCAATTTTTGTTCTTTCTAAAGCCAGATTTCTGTGGCTGTTTAATTCGAATTGAATGTTAGCGAAAAGCATATACACAATTTGAATTAAAATAAAAAAATGGAAACTGACAACATTGGATGATATTTTGTATTGAAAAATCTATTTCTATAATTTTGACCGTTTAATATTTGACGAGATTTACATGTTCGAAAAAACATTTTTATCTCATAAAATTTCAATATTTGTTAGTTGATAATAGGGGAAATATATATTATCATATAAGTAGACACACACCTTGGAAAAAAATCAAGAAATTTGATTGAAAGGCATGTGTACAATATTTATCCGGCTAAGTCCTTTACCGTTTTTCCTCTTTTATTTCTACCCCAAAATCATGTGATATTGGTGCAGGTTTTTTGTGTATGAAAAATACATTTTCCCATGTTTTTAGACTTTTAAATTGAAAGAGAGTTATTTTACATGAAACAAATTTATTCCACTTCCGAAAATCCTGTTCAACAGGAACACGATTCTTCTGGTTTAAAAAAAAAATCAGTGTTGTATAACAAAGCACATCCCTTATTTGTTACCAAGTTCCTTGTACGAGATATTTGTAGGAAAAGTTCTGCTGCAATTACAATAATTTAACCCTTTGAGCTCTGATGGTAGAATTTTCTACCACATAATTTTAATTTCGAAATGTCACAATGGCACCAGAAAATTCGACCAAATTTATTTGAAAAAGGTTTAATGCATCTTTTCGTGTTTATGTGTTTATCGTTAACCGGTTTTTTTCTTTGCAAAATACTAATGCCAATGTGAGATTTGGAATTTTGAAGAAATTTACACCCCAGAGTTCACAGGGTTAAAAAAATTTTCTTGCACAAAATCTAGTACATTTAGTTTCTGATACATGTTACTTCAGATAGTTACAAATTTGTTTGTTGGGCAATAGTAAATTGTCTTATAACTTTAAAATTATCCATTGGTGAAAAAATACGCCATCAAGACCGGATAGCCGAAAAAATTCTTTGCATGAAATTGAGATATTCTGTTTAGAATACAGTAGTTTACACAGTACAAAACACCGAGTTTTGTATGCATGTGTCTGTTTGTTTTCATACTATTTTTTTTTTTTTTGCAAGCAAACGCGTTGCACAGACAAACAGAATTTTTATTTTATTTTATTTTATTTTTGCGTTTTTAACATCTTTTCACTTTCTTTTTTGATAATCAAAAAAGAAAGACTGTCAAAATAGAATTTTTTGCAAAGTTATAAGCGTTTGAATTTTGAAATCAAACATTTGTAATCAAACATTGCAGCATTTTAGCATACTTTCACACAAAAACTACCGAAAATTTCAGTGATGTTTTTTAAAAATATTTCACAGCAGAATTTTGATATAAAAAATTGAGTTTATTATTTCTCGCTTTTCTTCTTTGTATCCTTTAATCTTATTTTATAATCAGATTTCTGGTTCGAGCCGAAACATATTCATATTATAGACGTCAGAATGACGGTCTACGGAAATTCTACTGTTCAATCTCTTTTTCTCAAAATTGATTTTTCCTTGTTTTTAGATTTTTGAAGTAATTTTATGTATTTTTTTTTATCAAAATTCATGATAATAATAAGGAACAGTCCTCATATTGCTTACAAAAAAACTGTGCATGCATTTTAAAAATTCGTCTTCATTAACCCCGTAACTGCCCGTGCATATCTATATACGTCTTGATCAAATAAATGCATATTTTAGAAATTAACAATCGAACAAATTTTTTAGTTAAAAATTTTGCTTTATTAACAAAAATAAACTTTTACTATTAAATAATAAATAAATAAAAAGATTATTTTCCTTTTTTTTTTTTTTTTTTTTTTTTTTTTAGCAAAAAAGTTGAAGATTCTTATTTTAAAGTCTCGTCAGTTAAGGAGTTAAGATAGTTCAATTTGATATTTGACCTATTATAAGGCAAAATTTTGATGAAAATCGATATGAAAATTAGAAGTTAAAAATCGCTGAAAAATTAACTATTCATGTTTTTAAAAAATCGATAAAAAGATTTGTTGTTAATATAGTTTGGCTGATTAAAATGTAAATTTGATATAAATATAAAAATATCTAAAAATTGAGGACGCGTGGGTGAATTTTAATTTTTTTAAAATTAAATTAGGTTTTTTCTTTCTTAAAATATTAATAAGGTTAGATTTTCGTTTTAAGGTTGTAAAATATACATTTCCACAAAATAAGGAAAAAAAAGAAAAAAGAAAATGAAAGAAAGAAAATTAGCGCTTGCCGTTTTCTAAGACTAGTTTTATTTAAACAATTTTTATTTACAAGTTATCCTTTTGACAAGTTAATAAGTCTATGATCTTAAATAAACATCATAAGGAAGAATATCATTTTAAGTAAATATTTGTTTAAGTAAGTCTGAAAACACTTTGTTACTTTCAAAAAGTATTATAGTCTAAGATCCGCTTATACAAATATATACCCTCATTTGTTATTTAATCGAGTTACACATCAAACAAAAGCTTATTTTATTCCCAATCCAACCGTACTAGGTTGTCTGCTCTCAGGTGGTGCCAACCATGGGGTTGACAGGTTCAAACAGGTAAGTAACTGGAGTTAATATACCCTCATTTGTTATTTAATCGAGTTACACATCAAATAAAAACTTATTTTATTCTCAATCCAACCGTATTAGGTTGCCTGCTCTCAAGTGGTGCCAACCATGGGGTTGCCAAGTTTAAACAGGTAAGTAACCGGAGTTAATATATCCTCATAAGTTATTTAATCGAGTTACACATCAAACAAAAGCTTATTTTACTCCCAATCCAACCGTATTAGGTTGCCTGCTCTCAAGTGGTGCCAACCATGGGGTTGCCAGGTTTTAACAGGTAAGTAACCGGAGTTAATATACCCTCATAAGTTATTTAATCGAGTTACACATAAAAAAGGCTTATTTTATTCCCAGTCCAACCGTATTAGGTAGCCTGCTCTCACGTGGTTCCAACCATGGGGTTGCCAAGTTTAAACAGGTAAATAACCGTAGTTAATATTCCCTCATAATTTACTTAATCGAATTACACATCAAATAAAAGCTTATTTTATTCCCAATCCAACCGTATTAGGTTGTCTTATCAAAAAATGTGTTAAATCCATGGTTGCCTAGATTTAAGATGTTCAATTTTCTGCGCGACTGTTGAGAGTAACAGAGAAGCGTTGCGCGTGCGATTATATTTGACAGACAAAGATGCAGCGAGTGCTTTTTAAAGATTACTCCGATTGGGTAAATACTAACAAATATTTCAATTTTTTTATTCACTCATACATTCATTTATATACAGAATTATAAAAATATGACAATATCGCAAAACATAATTATGAAATAAGTTTTTCGTTGAAAATGTGGCTTTTCGAAAGGAGATTTTTCCGAGATTTTAAGCACGGATTAAATACTAGTAAATATCAAATAAAGTATCACATAATGATGTAAATATTTTTTTGTTAATACATAAATTTATCAATAGTAAAATACAAAATTTTATATAAAACAGTTATTCTGATTCAGAGTCGTCAGAAATGCCAATATCACAATCTAATTAGGAATCTTCATCGTTTTCTATGATTTTCGATTCACTTAATATGTCGTTAACTTGTAAGGATGTCGGGTCCTCTTTAAACCACTTAGGATTCAAATTACCATCTAATAACCATCCGCAATCTTCAGGATTGACTTTAACGCAACATGCATCGGTTGCATGAAGCCACATAAAATTAACATATATTGTGTTCAAAATTTTCTCTTTCAATGAGATCCAGCACGATTTCATCAAATTGGAGTCGATGCCGTTAATCTTCCTAATGAAATGCTCTTTGTCTTTGTTCTTTGAATATGTTTTTTGGAACGGCTGATATCTAGCGTCATTGATATTATCATAAAGAAGAGCAGTGAATTCCTGAACGGGTTGAATTTTATCTTCTAGGGGCGGATCGTCTGGATCTGTCAATGATGCGAATATTTCCTGGAAATCCTTTCGTCTTAAACATATTTTAAAAGGCTTGATTTTCCCTTTATTATAAAAAGCCGCTGTGTAATCACAACCAATAAATGCATGGAAAGCCGGCAGACTTAGGGATAACATATGACCTAATTTCATTGCAAGCTCAGTACAGTTAATATAATCAAGATCTTTCTTACTGCTTTTTTTTTTGTTGATGAACCCGCCGACTAAAATTGAGTTTTCGGAATTTTGTGGATAGTGGCCAGTAAAATTACCAAGACATCGGTATCATTTATCCAATTACCAATATTATCGAACTAGGTGGCGTTTTTGATATATGAAACATTATCCGCATATCTGCCTCTTCATGTTGACATACGTAGTCTTCTTCACGTTTCACGACATGATCTGCGACAGTATGGTAAGAAAAACAGCGTTCTTTAACTGTTATAAAAATTTTCTTATTTTGGATTATTGAAACTTTCAGCCAAATGGAATCGCTCGCGCAACGCTTCTCTGTCACTTTTAACAGTCGCGCAGAAAATTCAACATCTTAAATCTAGGCAACCATGGATTCAGCATATTTTTTGATAAGACAATCTAGTACGGTGGGATTGGGAATACAATAAGCTTTTATTTGATGTGTACAGGGCCTGATTACTAACGGGGCACTGTCCCACCAGGAAAAAGAAATAAAGAATTTTTCCTTATTCATGACAGTAATCTTGTATGAAAAGGGCGTTTAAAGAAGACGAAAATTTCTATAAATTTTTTCTGGTGAGAGAGTGCCCCGTTAGTAATCAGGCTCTGGATGTGTAACTCGATTAAATAACTTATGGGGGTATATTGACAATGGTTACTTGCCTGTTTATACCTGGCAACCCCTGGTTGGCACCATTGTTGAGCAGGCAACCTAATACGGTTGGATTGGGAATAAAATATGCTTTTATTTGATATGTAGCTCGAATAAATAACTTATGAGGGCATATTAACAACGGTTACTTACCTGTTTAAACCTGGTAACCTCATGGTTGGCAACATTGGAGAGCAGGCAACCTAATACGGTTGGATTGGGAATAAAATAAGCTTTTATTTGATGTGTAACTCGATTAAATAACTTATGAGGGTATATTAACTCCTGTTACTTACCTGTTTAAATCTGACAACCCCATGGTTGGCACCACTTGAGAGCAGGCAACCTAGTACGGTTGGATTGGGAATAAAATAAGCTTTTGTTTGATGTGTAACTCGATTAAATATCAACTGAGGGTATATTTACTCCAGTTACTTACCTGTTTAAACCTGGCAACCCCATGGTTGGCACCACTTGAGAGCAGGCAACCTAGTACGGTTGGATTGGGAATAAAATAAGCTTTTATTTGATGTGTAACTCGATGAAATAACATATGAGTTTATATTAACTCCAGTTACTTACCTGTTTAAACCTGGCAACCCCATGGTTGGCACCACTTGAGAGCAGGCAACCTAGTACGGTTGGATTGGGAGTAAAATAAGCTTTTGTTTGATGTGTAACTCGATTAAGGGGTCAGGTACCTTTAGAACTAACAAAATACGTGAAAAAGTGACCTCTGTAAGAACTGCAGTCACTCTATATCTAATTGACTTTTGACTATAAAATTGAAAACACATATTAAGAAGGATTTATTTTATTAGTTAAAGTTGTTAAAAAAATTATACATGCATGCAATGTTTTTTAATTATTTTTAAAGCTTATACAATTTTTATGGAAGAATAAATCTTGCATGCCTTGCGCGCACGATTTTTCAAATTTGAATAGCTAAAACAAACCAAGATTTTTTTTCTGAGTAGAGAAATAATGTGTTTTCAAAATGACCTACGATAAAAAAAATAAAACTTATAGTTCCCGAGAAAAAAATTTTTTTTTTAAAGAAATTCGAAATATCGTGATTTTTTTTACAAAAAAGTAGTCGTAAATTCTAAACTTCTAATTTGAGGAACATAATAGTAGGTCATTTTGTGCATGTGTACGTTTAACATATTCAGCGAAAATTTTGTTAAATTCTACGCAACCGTTTTTGAGAAATCGTGCGTGCAATGAACAAAATCGCTGTTTTGAGAAAATTGACGTCAAAATTTAAATTTACCATTGGTCGTATAGGAAAAGCGCAAAGTTTTTTAGACATAACTCTTTTTCTAATGCGAATTTTTGAATGCGGTTTGTTTTTAAATGTTTCTAAAGAATCACATTTAATTATAAGCTATTTTTTAAAAAATCGATTTTTGGATTTTTTAAAAGGTACCTGACCCCTTAAATAACAAATGAGGGTATATATTTGTATTACTGGATCTCGTACTATAATAGTACGAGATCTACGTACTATAATAGTACGCATGATCATAAAACTACACGCTTATTATCTTCGAAGCTTCAGAGCAATTTTTTAAATCTAGTTAATAGCATCTCTTTTTGGTTGACATACTTTAATTAATTATGAAAACTTGTTGACGAATATATATCAAGTAAAGAAAATTTTCATAATTTAAATTTACAGCATTCATGTTATTTAGTGTCATAAAACTGAATTCAATGAAGCAATGGAAATTTTTCGTTTAACCGATAATCCAGTTTAAAAAGAAGGAAATAAAGCCATTTTTAAGTTATTTAAGTACCAATAGCTTGTTTTCTATTTCACCTTTTTTTAACGTTTAAAGGTTTAAAAAACTTTATCTTAACATATTATATCTGAAACTGAAAAATTATCAGATTTGATATAGAAGAAACAAAACTTTTAAAGATTAAAGCGAAATAAAAATCTGTGTTTAAAATGCTTTCTAAAAATGTATTGCATAAATAATGTTCAAAATAAAGTAATGATCTTGTGTAATTGTAAAATATATGTTTAATATACAGGGTGTTTATAAAGTCCCGGACCCATTTTGATATTTAATAACCCATAAATTAATAAAGATAAATTAAAACTAATAACATAAAGGGTTAGATAGACTCCAAAAGTTTCATGACCCTTGTCAATGATCTTCCACGTGTGCCCCGTTTTTACTTATAAAGAGAAGTAGACATTAGCCCCTTCGGGACGAGCGTCTCTACCGAATTTTTAATCTTTTGTCACCGTTTTTTAAATAAAGAAAACTCTGGGAAATTGAATCGGGAAAATGCGTGGATTAAATAAGACAAAATTTACAATAAAAATTTAATGGTGAGAATAATCAAGTATCTGAGCATTTTATGCGACACGCACAGAGTAGTAACAGAGCCTCAACTCGGCTTGAAAAGAGCTCCCTCAGTGGATCACTTAAAAACTAAACCATCGCGTTGGCGATTTTTATACTCGTGATTTCTGTTTAACTGTAACCTAATTCTGCTTGGCGTTTCTTGCTGAATGCTGATTTGATTATCTTTGCACATGTGTGCTTATGCTATTTGATCTTAGATTTCCACGCTTATATTGATTCGTAATTATTACTGTTATTATTCTTGAATTTTCAAGTTTAAATTATTAGGTCGTTATGTTACGAAGAGACACATGTATTGTTTGCAAGACGAATATGTGAAAGTTATTTCATAATTCTTTCATGAATTTCAAAACAAGAAGCAGCAAGTCGTCGCTGTATTTTTTTCTTTTTCCCTTTTCATTTGTCGCCAATGAAGCGATGTTTCGCCGAATTAGCAACCTCTCTTATGTTATGATCGTAGTTTCAGAGTGGTCCGCTCGTGTCACTACTGTATATGCGTAATCCCATGTTAAACAAGTTGCCATTACAGTGTATGAAAGTTGATTCTCTGTTACAATTCCGTACTCTGTGGCGACACGTATACTGGTTGCTTGACCCCCCCCCCCCCCCAAGGGATTGATCATTCATATGTTTATTATATAATCGAAAAATATCTGCAGTAAGAAAAAGTTATAGTTAAAATGAACATTCAAAAGATTTCATAGAAGATTTATGTAAATACTTTTTGCGAGCCCGGTGCTTATCAAAAACCGGTTAGAAATTAATAAAGGGAAGAAGATATAAAAATCTTCCTTTCAACAACCGCGATTGTCGTGAACGAGTATTTTTCATTGCTAATAATATGAAACTGAATGCTAAACGATGTTAAATAAAACATTAAATATGTGAACTATTAATGCTTAGTATTTTTGAAAACTGAAAATACCCGTATTATCAAAACTCGTTTCTTATGACATATAAAAAGTTTTCGATAGGCTATGTTTTTTTAAATTAAAATTCAGATTTCTTGATTGCCAACAACGCTTTGAAATGACAAGCTGTATTGATATATTAATTAAAGCTGAAACAAAGGAAGTTTTACAATTTCAAAAATGCTGCAATGAAGAATTATTAATTTGAAAAGTAGCCCATTGGCAAAATTGGGGATATATCGGAAATGCATTTTGTCGCTGGACTGAAATATGCATAGGAAATACCTATTTCATATGAAGGTTTTGATTACATTGTCAAAAACACTTCAATGATATTCTAAATTCATACATTTAATAATTATACATAAGTACAGCTGTAAGCCAAAATTTATTACTACAATTTATTACTTAACAAGCGCTTGTGAGGGTTATCAGTATTATTAATCCCATGGTCCCAGTTTTAATTCCATGTACAGTATGCAAATATTTTTTTTGTTTGATAATAATTTCAGTTAAAAAAATTGCTTTTTAATGATAGGCGTTCTCTTTTTTTTAACTCGTTGTACTTTTTTTAAAATGTTTTAGATTGGAAAAATACATATACCAGAAAAATTATCAAACAAATATGATATAAATTTAAAGTATGTACAATATTATTAACGTGTAACAATTTTCTATTTAATCACGAAGTCCAAGTTGCTATTCTAAGTGGCTTGGAGGCAATACATAATGCGAGTGAATAAGGCATAATCTGTCTTTTAGAAATCTGTACATAGCACTTTGCTGCAATTGATTCATGATTCTTCTTTTTAGATTTATCCAAAGCTATAACATCACGGTTATTTAAAAAGAATAACACTGATGGATTGTATTACAACAAATTTTAATTACTTAAAAGACTTTCATTTAATCATGTGTAAATGAACTTTTTTTCTTGTAGACTGAATTCTTTTAGTAAAAAGGGAGTGTGGTAGTTGGAAATCATGAAACTATCCAATTTTCTCAACTGAAAGGGCTAGTTTAGTTTTTCTGTTTCACTAACATATAAAAAAAATTATTCATTTCATCTTATAATTATACTAAATGTTATGTCATGAGTATTTTCAAGTGAATTATTGAGTTTTATTTCCTTTTGACGAACTATACACATAGATGGCAAAATTCCGTTTTCCAAGTAAATCAAACATTCTTAGTATTGAAATGAAGAATGACTATGTGTTGAGTTTTTTATTTCTATCTGGTTGCTTTTTCGAAAACAATTCCTGCATTTATTTGAACTTAAAAAAAAGAAAAAAAATGATATTGTCGGTTGCGTATCTATGTTATCAAGTACGATATTTTTCTTAAATCACATATTTTTAATTATGGTAAATTCTGTATGAGTCAGAATGGATCGGTATCATTAGATTTTCCATCTTAGATAGTATTCCTGACAGACAGAATTTACTGTGTTAAAAGTTCCGTGGTTAGGAGGAATTTTAAAAGAATTTTCCCGTTCAATGCAATGAAGGATAGTCTCTAGATTTGTAAGGATTGTCTCCGCCTAAATAAAATGACGGTTATAATTTGGTTTTATTGGGGACAAAGTGAAAAACATTTCTACCCTGGGTAAGCGCGTAATCTCCCGGGATAAAATTTCGGACGGCCACCAAAATAACGTGAGCGGCCACTTTGGTCGTTGCCAAATGGCTTTATACCGGTTCGAATTAGAATTTTTTTAATGAAATTTGTTTCAGAAGTACGCAGAATTACAAGGTTAAAAAAAATAACTTAAACTGTTTTAACCCGGGAGAACGCGTGCTTACCCAAGGTATGAATGGTTTTAACTTAGCCACCAATAAAATCAAATTATAGCAGTCACTTTATTAAGACTGAGACAATTCTTACAAATTTTACAATAAAATAAGTTGAAGATTACTTTAAAAAATTAGTGGTTGCAATTGTAAGAACCGTACGCAGTCCGTGTCTTTTAGGCCCTGCCGCGTCCTCGCGGGTTAAATAAAAACCTCGGTGTTGACTTTTTTTTTTTAAATCTGGAGATTTCAAAAAATTGCCCGTCATTTTATTTGGGCGGAGACAATCTTTACAAATTTTGCGATAAGGTGAAATTACTTAAAAGATAAGTGGTTGGAATTGCAAAAATCATACGCATTCCGGGTCAAAAGAACCGGTGCGTGTACTCCCGGGTTAAGAACTATGATAAAGAGTAAAGTTTACTTGCTCGCTGTAGTACAAAATAAGGCGTTTCGGAAACTGCTATAGGGGTATCATAAGGGTATCATTATTTTCCTGAAGATTGATAGATTTATTGTAATTCTAGTGTTAATCCTACGGAATTATTTCAAGAAAAATCACTTTTGCAACTAAAGACCAGTATTGGTGATTGGCAACTAATTTTTTTATAACATTTTTAAAGTATTTTCCCAATGTTTCTCAGTTTAAGAAAGGAAAACTGAAAATCATTTTTTAAATTCAATTTTGAAAATTTTGAGTGTTAAACACAATTCTAATTACTGCCTGATTTTCGTTATTTTTATGTTATGCAGTTATTATTTTGCCTAGAATAATTCTTCAAAATTTTATCTCTGTTTTAATTAAAGATACTGCGAGAAATTAACCCTTCAGTGCTATTTAATCCCACCTAATTTAAACAAGGTTTGCACTAGTAACTTTTAACAAAATTTTATATTTATTGCTTTAGCGGCAAGTTGATAAAAAACTACTTTTCTTTATTTTAAAATTAAATTTTTGATTTTTCCAGTGCGAATTCAGTATTACAGAAACATTACTAGTAGTCCCCCGAAGAGGTTAAACAAAGGAACCAAAGGAACAAAGGAAACAAAGGAACAAATAAACAGGATAGATAAGGAATAAACAAAGGAATTTTTTTTATTAAAAAATATAAGATCGATAGGCGCACAAAATATGTCACTGATTGCTGTGAAATAATGTTTCAACCAAAGTATCCTGGAAAATGTATGTTATTCGAACAAGCTTTTAATCAATATATGTTATTAAAAAAAATGGATCGTAGGAACTTCGAAAGGCAACGAAATAAAACGAAGTTATTTTTATAAGACTTTTCAGAAAAGCATGAACACCACAAAAAAATTTGTGGCAAATTTATATTTATAAAATCTGATGTATCTGAAGCACGGTCTATCGTCTCCCGTTTTCGGAGTTTTCAAGAAGCTAAGCTATTCTACTGGAATGCTTAGGTGAATTGGAGAAAATTGCATATGAAACCCACGCTCCAGGATGATATGGGGCTGCAAAAGCCAGTTATAACCTTAACCATATGCGAACGAGCGACCGGTATACATGCCATTTAAGGTGCTAGGAATCCTTCCTTATTCTTACCAGTTATTTTTTATTGCAAAATTTATCTTGTTTAATCAGCGTATTTTAGTGATTCAATAAGAGAAAAATTGCTGTTTAGAAAAACCCGTGGTAAAAAAATACGCAGAAGGCTCCGTCGTGAAGGGGTTAACCCCTTGTGTTCCAGAATTCCAGTACGTGAAACACTTAACGTGATTCCGAAATGACGCAATAATTATGGTATAAATATTTTACATTTATCACATATGTGCAAAATAGATTTTTGAAATAAAGTTGCACATAAATTCCACTGTCAATTAATTATTTCGACATTTTCGCAGTGGAAGTGCCTTGCACCAGAAAGGACGAGGGACCGGTAAACGTGTCTCATGAAGTGTTCAGAATCCGAGTTTATCTTCACCAGTTAAATTTTACTGTAAAATTTGCCTCATTTAATTAACACACTATCTCGATGCAATAAGGCACAAATTTCTGTTTTTAAGAACTGGTGCGAAAACATTAAAAATTCATAAAAGGCTCCTTTTGAGAAGGGGTTAACGCCTTGGGGACGACCGACACGTATACGCTCCGCAAATAGGCCTAAGAATCCGTGTTTATCGCCACCAGTAAAATTATACCGTAAATTTTCCCTAATTGAATCGCAGCATTTTCTCGATTTAATAAGATACAAATTTCTGTTTTTTAAAACCGGTGACAAAACATTAAATTTTTTGTAAAAAGCTCCCGTCGCGAAGGGGTTAAGGGGATTTTAATTTACCTTTAGATTTTTTTTTGTAAAAGGTTATTCAAATCCTTTAATCAAACCCACGGCAATGCATTTTTCCAAATTTTAAAAATACTTTCTTTATAAAGACTATTCAAAAGTTGCAATTATGAAAAACCTATTAGGACTTCAAAAACGCAAATTCCACGATGAATGATACAAAGAAATTTTATTCATTATAAAAATATTTTATGCGGGCCAGGGAGGGTTTAAATGTTCTTGTTAAAGGATCGTAAACATGACTGTGAGAAAATAAATGTAATAAAGCAATTTACTATCAGCAATTTACTGCTAAGTGCATAATCGAGTTTGTAACCATTCGGAAACATTATCTTAATGGAAGTGTTTGGAGAATCGCTGACGTTATTTCTGTTTAATTCTTATTGAATAGTATGTGGAGTGGTCGCTTTTACGATTATGGGAATAATTCAAGATAAAATTCTTTAGCATTGAAAAGACAGCTATTTTATTATTACTTAAACATATGTTTATTACTTATTCACCGTTCAGGAAAGATAAATTATATTTTTCCCCAAAATAATTTTATTCACTTTTTTTTACTACAAAGATTTTTTTTCTGCAATTGAATTACTAAACAGCAGGGATTTTTCCCTTATATGTCAAAAACTGTTGGTCTGGAAGTCACTTTGATACTTTGAACTGGAAAAATACAGTATGAATTTTATGAATATATTGTATTGAAGAAAAGATAAAATGTGCAAAATAATGTCCTTTTTTGTATTGTGAAAGTTAATATATATATTTTTTTATACATTTTGTGCTTGAATTTACTACGAAGATAGGAAAATTTATTTACTTAAGATACTATAGAATACGCTTGATCGCTCTATACATGATAATTTGTTAGTGGAATAGATTCATGATGTAGTTAAAGTTTAAGACATTTTAATTTTGAAAATGAATATTGATAATTTAAACATCAGTATAAATAATGTTGAAGAATTTTATAAACAGTGATAGATTCTATAGAGGGATTAAATATGCTTGTTAACCTTCTTACCCTGAATGGGTCTAATCGACACATAACTATAATTTGTTTTATACGATTCGAACCAGAACTTTTTTCATAAAGAAAGTTAAATAACAGATTCAGAGAAATAAGTCAATCAAATATATTAAAATGTTTCAAATAATAATTCTAGTGTGAAATGTTTTTAATCAAGATTGAGTAAAATTTGAACAGGGTACGAAGGTTTATCATAAACATGGCTGTGAGAAAATAATTTAATAAAGCAATTTATTATTAATTCTGCTTTCGTGCTAAGTGCCTAATCGAGATTGTAAGTATTCTGAAACATTATCTTAATTGAAGTGTTTGGAGAATGGCTGACGTTATTTCTGCTTCATTCTTATTAAATAATGTGTAGAGGGGCCGCTTTTATATTTATGGGCATAATACGATATATATTTCTGTAGCTATGCCTAACCAAAAGCTTTAGATCAAACAATTATTTTTTTTTCTCAAACAAATGTGTATTACTTATTCACCGTTCAGAAAAGATGAATTATAATTTTCTGCAAAATAATTTTATTGCATTTTTTTTTAATAGAACCAATTTTTTTTCGCTATTGAATTATTAAATAGCAATGATTTTTCATTTGTATGTCTTATTGATTGTTACTGTTGGTAGAATGCTGATTAACATGTCAAGTGCCACAGAAGATAAAAAATTTATAATGTTTTAAGTACTTATTAACCCTTTCCGTCTCGGACGAAATTTTTTCGTAAAATAAGCAACTATATATAAATATAAGTATTTAGTATATTAAGTAACTGACACCGGAATTTACGAACGACTTTTTTTTTAAATTTAGAAATACTTAATTTAAGCTTACATTGTAAAAGCAAAATTTTGTTAAAATATTATTGGTGTCGTTTGCAAGTTTGGAAATACAACTAGCTGTGGTTAAGAATGTATAATCCTGTAACAAATGAAAATAAATCCAAGTGAATTTTAAATAAATTTTCCGTAATTATTTAAAACAATATATATACATTTAGTTTTACATCACATTTTAGACTGTCAGTCATCGGTAAAAGGCACAATCTAAACGAAAATTACAGTGTCAGTCACCGGTGACCAAGGATGTAAGCGCTACGCCAGAAATGACCACCACTAACTTTTAATAATATTGCTCTACTTATTAAATCTCAGAAATACTCTCATTATGTAAGAAGAGGAAAACTATAGAAATTTAGTGGTAGCAATCAGCCATTTCTTTCGCAGCGCTTGCATCCCTGACTGCAGTGGCGCTAAACGTGTTAAAAATAGATATTTCGGTTCAGGGTAATGGGAATAAAAATTCTCTGTCACAAATGAATATTTGCTACCTTTAAATTTTAATTGCATTTTTCGCCTTATTTAAGTCTCAGAATTTCTAAGATTTAATAAAGCAAGGGATACAATTAAAACTTAGTGGTGAAGATCAACCATTTGGGACGGAGAATTCTCATGCCTAGGGTTGCCAACTTATCTTCAATTTTTATTAAAGAAATTGTAATTTGCGACAGAAATTAAAAATACTATATTTTGCTTTGTTATTTTTATATTCATGTTGAAAATATTAATAGTGAAACTACAAGATATTTTTTGGTACAATGACATCATTTAGGGATTTTTGCGCTTCAAGGACTATCAAACATTTTTTATCAGTAAAAATTCTGACATAAAGTAATGCAGTAAAAATTCCAAAATTCGGACTTTCCAGTGACAGTATACAAAAAGAAGAGAAAAAATACAAATTGTTGAAAAAGAAAAATGGTCAAGCAAAGAAGCTTAATTACTGAATCTTTTCTCATGTCTTTGGGCAAAATAAAAGAGAAACTTCTTAATCTTGAACCAAAGTTAATCCGTTAGCGGACAATGTCCATAAAAAGGACACCTAATTTTGAAAACACTGGCACCATTAATATTTAATTAAAATATTCCTTTAATAAAGTAGGGGAGATTTAGCCAGTTGTTATTTTCTATTAATCCCTTAACTGGTTTGCCTGAGCGCCGTTCGAATCTGCTTACTTCGTCATTTAAAGCTGTTTGACACCACTAATATTTTAAAGAAAATTTTCATACTATTGAAAGGCGGAAATATTTAGATGAATACGAATATTTTATTTAAATAATAGTGGTGTGACTCCGCCATTTTCAATTTATTGAACGGAAAAGAATTAGCCAGTTAAGGGGTTAAATTAATTTGCAAATTATGGTGTCTGTCCATCACTTCACCATTTTAAAAACGAAATTACTCTGCGCGAAAAAGGGCTAGAGCACATTGAAATATTCAATAGTTATGTAAATTAAAATTTTCTTTTAAATTGTATGATCCCTTAAAAATATTTGTTTTACTTTTATTTTGATATTATTTATTTAATAAAAATAATTGTTTCATTTCGTATTAATAGCATAGCTGCCAACCTCTTCCGATTTTTTGGCCCGGAAAAATTTAATAGAAATTTTTGACTTATTTAATCGACAGATTTCGGCAATTTGAAATGGTAAAAATTTCTATAAAATTTTTCCGGGCTGAAAAAGCGGAAGAGGTTGGCAGCTATGTTAATAGTTGATATATGCAATTTTAAATAATGAAAGCCATTTTTGCCCTTTTCAGTAATGTCATTTATCTTTCTTTATATTGGAAAAGTAATATTTTTGATGTTCCAACGTTCGGAAAAATTCGAAGTCCGGACTTGGCAAATTTCCGAGGTTTCCGGACTTGAGACTTTGTACTGTATTTGCCTTGTTTGATGTAAACAAAATCTTCAGTAAATGTAGCGACCAGAAATTGGTACTAGAACACATAAAATGCACTAAACCTCGTGATGCGTAAAACCTAGTAGTCTTTCAATCAAATACGTTATAAAATCCTTTAATATTTCTTAAAAAATTCTAGAATTTCTCTATAATATAATAAAAGTTAACAGGGATTCTAGACGCGGTTTTTATAAAATACCTTTTCTATCTTATAAATAAAAAAGTATTCGTCCTTAAAATCCAGATAATCTAAGTAATGAAAGAACAGCGGAAAAGTACTTAATTTTTAATTGGATTAAATCGAGTCATAATTAAGCAATGAAATGAATACATCGTGTTCTTGAAAGAAATATTTCATTGCCAATGGCTGAAAACTGTAAATGGGATTTTTCATTTTCTATAATCTTCTTCAATTATTCAAATTTAATTTGTTTTACTGGTAGTTGAAAAATCTTTTGTAAAATTTGTATTTAATTTTATTCTAGATAAACCATTTTTTTAATCAACTTTTTTTAGGCATTTTATACCCAGTGCTGAGAAAGTCAAACTTAACCTTTTAAATGTCAAATGTTGACAATTAAATGAATGTGTGTCCCCAATGTTTTACGAATTTTCGTCTAAACTTTTCAATGTAAAATTTTATATCTTTTTCACAAGTCGAATATGTGGATTAAAAATTTTTTTTGTAAACGTTAATACTTCAAAAGCCGTAATTATTTTCATTGGTGCAATTTAGACATAAAAAAGATATAAATTTAGATTTAGATATAAATAAAAAGAATATTGCCCAGTTAAACTGATGGCATTGAGCTCACAGGCTACGCATACTAATTGGACATTACAGCCTTATATTTTCAAGGGTTAATTCCGTTCGAAAAAAAATTAAGAAGGGGAAACAGCTCTCCCCTTTCCCCTTTTTTATACTTAATCATTGAACCTCCTAAACTATCAAGGACATGCTTTATCATATAAAAAATCTACATCCAAAATTCAGAGCAAATCGGATAATTTTTAATAAAAACCCATTTAGCAGTTGTATAAGAGGAGTTATCCCCCTCTTTTATACTTAACCATTAAACTTCCAAAACTATTCAGAGATTTGAACAAAATCTGACAATTCTGCTTAAAAAACCCATTTATAAAAATTAAGGGGAGGGGCATTAGAATCCCCGTTCCCCCTGTTTATACTTATTCAATGAACACCTAATAACAGTCACGGAATCACTTCATCAGAATGATCCTATATCTAAATCTTGAACGAAAACTGTTAATTCTGCATGAAAATCCCGTTTATATCAATTAAGGGGAGGGGCATGAGCCCCCTGTTTCCGCTCTTATACATATCGAATGAACTCCAAAAACTAATCAGGGAAGCGCCTTATGAGGATATACTTACATACAAAATTTCAAGTGGATACGATATTTTTATCATGAGTTATGGCGTTATGCACGAACGTACGAACGTACATACAGAACGGATGGGCACATAAGCTCTCAGGCTATGATAGCCTGTGAGCTAAAAAGTGTTTAAATTTTTGCGACATCGAATCTCAATTTTTCGCTTGGAGAAGTTTGAATGAATAATGCATTTATCAACGAAAGTATTTATCTAAAATTTTAAGTGGAAATTAATTTCAGTTGATTATCAAATGTGTTTTCATTGACCGACTGAAATTTATATTTTATTATTTTCTCGTGCTGGCATCTCTGTGTTTTGAACAGCGCAACTTTACAGACGAGTTTGAGCATTCGTTACTTCTTAATAAATAGATGAAGTTAAAATGTAACTGCACTAAACAAATTACTATTGAACGTAATTAGTTTACACTTGTGGTTTCTATTCAATTGAAACGTTATTTCTAATGTTTAGAAACATTTAATCATAAAGCGAGTTTCCGTTATTCTATTTTCACATTTCATGTATCCTGATTAATGCATTCTATACTGAGACGTGGTTCAGAAAATATTGCCAATAATTTCATAGCTGGCACAACCGAAGAATGATTAAAAAGCACACACACACAATTGGGCAGTTTCTTTATGAAGTTGAATGGATTGAATTCATCACTTCCGATATAATAAAAATAAAATAAAATAAACAATACAAATAAAAAATACTCAGAATCAATCCTGCAAATTTCACTATAATTAAAAATAACAGTTTTGTCAAAGTTGCTATCAGAGTTTTATGGAATTAAGTTTATAAAAATCTTCTCAATCAATAGATTTCGATTTTTCGGTTATAAACATAGAGTCAGTAAGTCCATTATTGACAACAATGGTAATTTAAAATTTGAATGACAAATAATTTCCGATTAGCTATTACAACTAACATCTTCAAACAGATTGAAATAAATGAGACGGGTAGAATTTATCCTTCTAATGAGTAAAAAAGTGTCCAGACTTGAAATAAAATCTAGAATCTTTGAGTTAATACAGAAACATGTACTTAGGGTGCTTGCGGTTTTAATATTGCCATGAATATTTCAAAATAATTGTCCCTTTAGTAGTCGGAGACAATTTTTTTTCAAATTCTTCGATAACTTGAATACAAGATTAGTTTTCCTGAAATAGGGGCGACAAATGATAAGAACGATAAGCAGAAAATCCACATAAACTGATCGTGTGTCAACGCTATCAATTTCTATGAATAGAAATATCCTGGAAAGCTTAGGTAAACACCATTAATTCAAACAATTTTTTAGGCAGTATCGCTACTGAAGAAAAAGTCAGAAGCTAAAACACGCTGCCAAAGTAACGAAACTATTTTGATGTGTTTATTTGAGAAAAAAAAACAGTTAACACCGTAAAATGTAAGCAGCAAAATATGGCCATTAAAACATATAAATTTACCGTAATATCTTTTCGATATTTGAGTGTTGGTTCCAGCAGCTAAGCTAAGCTAAGTCATTCGGTAGCTTAGATAAGTGCGTAAGATAATTTAACTCTTTGTCTGCCACGCTGATTGACACTAAACTTTCCCTTTACGTCACATCAGTCAGAGATGACTGACAGTGTAATATTTAACACATAAATTTTAAATACATTTTCAATAATTACTTAAACAATATAAATATTTTAAGTATTGGTTACAGTATCTAAGCAAAGGCGGCTTAGATAAGTGTGTAAGATCTTTTAATACGTTGAGTGTCACGGTGACTGACACTACACTTTCCTTTTAGATCTCGTCAATCAGAGATGACTGACTGGCAGTGTAAAATATTTTACTTTTATATCATATTTTAGACTCACGACCACCGGTTACTGACGCTTCGGAAACCGGAAAATTCAATGCAGTCACTTCATGACTTCATTTTATTATAAAGGTCGCATATATCTCTATCTCTTTAAGTATGGAATTTACTCGCAGATTTTCTTAAGAAAATGGAAGAGCTAAGATGATAAAGGTTGTAAGTGACACAAACTTGAACGCAAGTTACTCGTAATTTTTAAATAATTCGAGAGCTCAAATGACAAATCTTGTGAAAATGAGCTGTAAAGTTCCAAAGATCTATTTGTGTTCATTGTCAAATGCTAATTTTAACAATTGAAATCCCTGTGAGTTTTCAGTTTTTCAAAGAGTATGGATTGTACAGATGGTACAGTACCTTTGTTTATCTATAAACATATGGTTAACTCAGTTTTTTCTATTTTGTCACATACAACCTTTATCATCTGAATTCATCAATTCAGTTAACCCCTTGAGCGGCGATAGGATATATATATATATACCCCCTAGTTTTTAACAATATTTCCACAAGAAGCTTTTAATTAAATTTTATATTCATAACTTTGAAGGGAAATTTTTTTATAATTATTTTTCCTTATTTAGGACAAAAGAAAATTTGAATTTTTCATTCCAGAAACACAATGACTTGCCCTTGAAAGGATTAAATGTCATTTCTAACCACCACACCATCAATTTTTCTCCTAAAACTGGAGTTACCTCTCTAATATTTGATCGATAAGAAGTTAGTTTGTGTCTAGTATTTTATCTCCTGTCGATGTAATGTACTGTGTACCCCCATGTATTCAAATATTAATTATATTGTGAATTTCTTATTTGCAAGTATTAAAATATAACGTGAATTTTATTTTTATAAACTTACGCAGCTCATACGAATAGATCTCGGTTAAAGAAAAAATCCCTTAATGGGATAAATATATTGTTACAAATTTTGTAAAAATTCAGCATTTGTAATGTGAAATAAATTAAGTAATCCTATTCAGCTCTATTCATAAGATAACATTTTTTTTTTTTTTGTAACATTAAAATGTCTCAATTTGTTGATATTCTGCAAGAAAGCAAACTTATTGTTTTCATTAGATGTCTGTGAGAACTTGGTGAAATATTAGATATATCACCAAGTCTGGCTATATAGTTGGCAACAAACCTGGCGACATTTGGCGAAAGTGCGACTCCCTCCCTTTCTATAGTCCCCCTTATAGGTATGGAGATGCCTCTAGAAATTTCTGGCATTAGACATGTGTTTAAAGTACAGGTGCATGTTTTCGCTCTTATATTTACGAAAGCGGAGCATATCGAATGCATCATGCAACGTGTATATTTTTGATGCCCGCAATTTAATTAAGACAATTTTAGGATGATTTTAAATAATTTAAAAAATAATTTTTGAATTTCTTCAAAAGCAATAATGAAATTCTTACATTTTCAATAACGTTAATATACGCAAACTTCTTTTTTTTGTGTGTGTGTATTGTATGTTGTATCTGTTAATATAAGTTAATGATACATTCTTTCCAAATTCCAACATCTACATATGAAACGGAAAATTCCAGTTCATTTTTGACCTTCTGAATCACCTTCTCTGTGATATTTATCTTTAGTTTCATTATCATTTTCATATTTATTCATAGTAACAAAAAAAATTTCAACATCATATTTTTTTAAATCTAAATCTCTGTCTGTATGAGAATATGTCACAGTCTTGTTCAGTGACACAATTACTAAACTAACTGATAAAAATAAATAAAGAGCGTTTCTAGGACATATTTTCATCAATTTTCTAAGACCGATTGATTTCTCGAAGTTCAAATAGATCGTATCGTAAACAAAACGTAAACTGATTTTACTAAGTTACCGCAATTTCCTGCGTATAATCCGCGGATCAAACAATCATTTTTCGACCCTGAAATTTCTTTAAATAAAATGTAAGTATTTGCTTTGAATTACAAAATAAAATTTCTGGGTCAAAAAAGAATTGTTTGATCCGCGGATTATACGCAGGAAATTACGGTATTTTGTCTGTACTATTAGAATTATCGCACAGCAACATATTTTGCAACGATTAAAGAAGAAATTAACACGCTTTGTCCGAATTTTAAACAATCCTCATTCTAAAATAATGAATGGGATGAGCTGCTATTTGATAAAATATAGCAAAAAAGTAAATTAGGATGTCAAAATTTTGTATTAGCATTCATAGTTAGAAAATATTTTTCAATTTCTATATACAGAATACCCCGTAAGAAATATTAAAGTAATGCATCAGTTAGCAGATGTAATGATTAATCGAGTGCTACAATTCCTTTTTATAGGATTATTTGCAACTGAGTTATTGAAGGAATTCAGTTTTTCACGTTACCTTTTTTAGTAGCAAAGAACTTTTGTTGTTACAAAGTTAAAATAATTGATTGACACCGGTATTTATGAACAATGAAAGTAAGTACAAGATTTTCTTTGCCTGCAATGTATAAAGAAATATTTAATTTCTAAATTCTGCTGGCAACGCGAAGTTTGGGATTTTAAATTAAATGCTATATATGACATACCTTTGCCCTTCTAGGGGTTCATGTAGTTCTTCATGCATCTCCGTAATTGTTGACAATAAACCGCAAAATAGCTTAAAACTATGTCCGGGTAATATGCAACAATGGCGAAAAACATTCATTTTCAATTCACGGAAACAATCAATGAACAGTAAAGTTTTTATGTCCTCATGTATCATTAAACATGTTCCAAAACAACAATGGCATCATACAGCAACAATGTGTGATAAACAACAATGCTACTGTCCAATAAAGGCGACAAAGTTGTTTCTGAAATAGTGACTCACTATCCTCAAAAAATATCAAAATTGAAGTAATTAAAATTTATGTCATAGATATTCTTTTACAATAATTCATCCTAAATAACGTTACACCAGTTTCAAAATGAAAATTTGGAAAAGACTGCGCGGTTTCTTCCAGCGTAGGATGTAAGTTTTTGTTTCTTAATATAAATGTTTACTACTTATGTCATATGATACTGAGGTGTCACCGCAACATTTGCATATCGGTTCATATTCATAAGTTCCAATGTTTCACTACCATTATTTTGGAACTCTTATAACAATCTTATTTAATTGCAGAATCCCTCTCGCTGAATAAGGCGAAAATTCTTATTCTGAAATGGTGTGAATTTAAAACATAAAAACAGTGCCATCAAAGCATACATTTTCAAGGCTAATAATGTAATCCTTGAAATATTACAGCTTTGAAATTACCGTTCTTCACGTATAACTGAAATATACATTTATCTTTAAATTTACTTGTAAATATTTACAAATATACTCATAATGACAATAATATTACTTCCCGTAATTTCCAGCGTATAATCAGCGGGTCAAACAATTTGTTTTGGACACGGAAATATTATATAATGATTGAAGAGAAACATTTACGGCGATCTGGTAAGTTGCATTTCTTTTTAAAAAATCCTGGGTTTAAAAATTATTGTTTGATTCGTGGATTTTACGTAGAAAATTAAGAAATAACAATTTCGGAAAAGCTGTATTTTGAATTCCCTCAAATAATAATCAAAGATTAAAAAAAATGAACGAGTAATAATTTCATTTTTTTAACAATTTTATTAATAATATTACAATAAACTAATTCAAAAAACAGTCTATATGTAATCTAACAATTGTTTTAGTTCTAAAATAAATTTGCTTTTAAATATAGCACAATCTCAAAAGTCCGGTTATCGCCGGCACCGAGACAAAGACGAATTTTTGAGAAATCTGGATTTCTGAAATAATATTAAAAATGCTTGCGATTTTCTTCATGGTGCCTTTAATTGTAATGTAATTCATAGCCTATTGATGCGAAAAAAAGACAGAAACTTAAATATTTTTAAAAAATCAAATGAATTTTTTTATGTCATAAAAAAGAAAATGTTAATAAACAGTAAAGTTGTTTCTTCACATCAGAGCCTGATTACTAACGGGGCACTCTCTCACCAGAAAAAATTTATAGAAATTTTCGTCTTCTTTAAACGCCCTTTTCATACAAGATTACTGTCATGAATAAGGAAAAATTCTCTATTTCTTTTTCCTGGTGGGAGAGTGCCCCGTTAGTAATCAGGCCCTGCTTCTCATACAACTTCGGAATCTACGATATCAATTTTGTTTGCTTCCTTCTTTTAGACCTTTTTTTTTTTTTTTTTTTTTTTTTTTATAAAAGTTGGATGTACCATTCTCAAAACTTATTTCAATCTCATATGTACATTTTAATTTGTCAAAAAGTGTTTTCGCACTTTAACATAATTCAATATTGTAATAATTTTGATTTTCATCTTAAATTTCTGTTTCAGTCAATTAATCGGAGTAAAAAGGAGTTAATGTGGATCATGATACTTATCCAAATCATTAGTTTTCCCTTATTGTGTTATCATTGGCTGTTTATAAATAGCCAGCCTAGCAAGACGCGAGTTCCCGTCTCTGCACGAGCCGATAGACAACAGCACGATGAAGTATGAAGAAAATGATACAAGAAACGCTATCGCAACGCTCCTTTCCCACGGAGTATTTCCAAATTCATGGAAGATCTGCTGACCATAGCCAAAAACATACTCAAAGAATTTGATACAATTCTGTACATAATTTGAAACATTTTTCGATAGTACAATAATAAAAATATCATGGAAATCGCTTTTACAGCACCCTCTTAATAAGCATAATTTTCCCAAATTCAGAGAGGATCTGCTTGACATACTTAAAAAATTTAGTTCAATTCAATGCATAACTTTCAATATTTTTTTACTGCAAAATATTGAAAATTACACAGACATTGTGATTATACTGCCTCCTTACGTAGGATTCTTTTCAAATGCAGGGGCACCTGATGACCATAGCCAGATACTTACACAAAATATTTGGTTCAATTCTATGCATAACTTCATACACTTTTCGATGATACAATATAGAAAATAGCATAAAAATCGCTATTGCAGTAATGGATGTTACAGTCGATTGTTTAGTTTAAAATGAAAGAATTAACGCAAACAATTAAAAAAACCTTTTCAGCCCTGCACAACTACAAATCCGCCAAAGAAAATATTCCTAATAAAAATAAAGCTCATTTTTAATATTAATATTTCCTCAGATAAAAAAAATAATCTATTTCACATGATTCGACATTTATATAACTAAAAAGTCTCATACTTGCGTATTATTTTTGCTTTCTTTCATTTCTTATTTATTTATTTATTTTTTACTTACCCATCATACGTAGTATAGGGTAAGTCTTGCAATCGTTTTGAAAATCGAAAAATTTTTTTTGACGGATTTGCACGTTTCAGATACTAGAGATTCCGAAAAACATATTTTTAGAAAAAAAATTTTGCCGTCCGTCCGTCTGTGTGTCTGTCTGTCTGTAACCGCTCTATCTCCCGAACAAATTAAGATAGAGACTTGAAATTTTGTATGTACTTAGTATGTAAGAATGGGACGAAGCCTATTTAATATCAGTAACCTCGATTATCCGGAACTATTTTTTCCGGACTCTCGAAAAATTCGTTCTGATGAAAGGTATATAAAAATTTTCGAAATTTTTTATTTTAAGGACTGGACGTAAAAGGCAATAAAATAACACAAATTTTGCATAAAAAAACGAGGTCGATCGGATTATTAGTTGTCGAGATATGTGTAATCCTGTTTTCCAAATTCTTCGATTTTTCATGACCCTGTATTTCATTCAAATTTCAATTCACAGGTATATTTTTGTTGAAAATGAGACGCTTAATCCAACACAGTAAATTTTTAGTTAATATGATTATTATTTTTGAGTTATAAGGAGGTTTCTTTTACGCAATCCGGTACTACTCGAGTATTTTGGTGTTTTATATAATTACCGTAATTTCGGGTGTATAAGCCGCGGATCAAACAATTCTTTTTCGACCCAGAATTTTTTAAGAAACATATGTAACTACTTAGATCGACGTAAATATTTGTCTTCAATGACTAAATAAGATTTCTGGGTCCAAAAAGAATTGTTTGATCCGCGGCTTATACACCCGAAATTACGGTAGTCAAAACTGGCTCATCAGCAATTCATTAATGGAGCATTATTGTATGTTAAAATTATTTATTTATGCGTTTAAATTTTATTTTGGAGTTGCCATAGACACGCGTTTTATTTTCATAATTTATATTATGATGGGTAAGTATTACGGTGGACTCCGAACGACTAGTTTTCTTTGTTTTTTCAACCGTCCTCGACGAAATCATACCCTACTCAGCAATCGTTTTCTTTTTCTTTCTAATTGATGACCAGAATCCTTACCTTCCGATATGTAGTCCCCAAGTGAACGGGTTCAATAACCTCTATAACGGCGGATGAATTCATATCCCCCGAATGCGGCAACAAAACTAACGAGAGCCTGGATCTTCATCCTATCGACAGTACCTACAGCTTAGTTGGAAACTTTGTTATGATGGTAACGCCTGCCTATAGCTACAAAAGTAGTTTTCGCAATGGTCAGATGATGAGATCTTCACCTGGCAAGGCACCTTACGAGGTGTAGTTTATAGTAGAAGTCTCGTAGACTGACTGCAGAGAGAACAGGCAAAAAAACTTTTTATTATGATAAAAAGTTTTTTATTGTGATTTTTAAAGCAAACAACTAATATCAATCTAGTCTGTGAAACAATTATACTTATATAATGATGCTACTTGGTTATCCCGTATCCCGAAACTAAAGGATTAAATGCCAATAATGGATGACTGTGTATGTCACAATCAGTGACATTAAACACGATACACATGTTTAAAACGTCATCAAGTTGTTTTTTTAATTCCTCTTTTTATTTGTATTTTTATAAATGTGTTACAAATTTATTTGTTCTTTCGTTATTTAAACTAAAAATTATGTCAACATGCATAATTTAGTTATTAATTTGGCCATATTTATAAATTGGCGAAATGGGTAAACGGAATAACCAAGTAGTACCTAAATAATTTTTACAAAAAAGTACTTTAAAAAGATTACATGTATTGAAAGTAAAAAATAAAAATAATTGTTTTATTTGTTCATATTATGTATCGTAATTAAATATTGCTTTCTTTCAGCCCTTTGCTTCGCAAAAAGAAGACAGATAAATTTGTTAAGAACAGTGAAGTCTTATTAGATCTCAATGAAAATGAAACATCGAATCAAGTTGTTGCGTTAGCCCCACAGACAAGTGTTGAGTTACGTGGGTCATTGGAACAGATAAGAGAAGAATTTGAAGATGATAAGGGAAAGGAGCCAGCAGGAAATGAATTTGAAGAAAATAAGAGCGATTCGGTGAATGAAGGTGATCAGTTCTCTTCACAAAACATTTGGACTTTGGAAGATCCGTTGCATCAAGAAAAGATAGAGGGGGATTTAAAAACAGATATGGGAATGATACCAAAAGCAAATGAAGTTGAAGGAAATGAAGAAAAATCTGAATGTTGTGAAGAGTTAATCCCACAAAAAATCATGTTTATGGATGACACATTGTTCTCAGGGAGGATGAAGAATAATAAATTTAAAACTGATAACAGAAACTCCGCAAAAAGAGAAGAATTTACAGATAACAACGAAGAAATATGCAACCAAGGTTCTCAACTTTTGGTAAGTCCATCTTCACCAAACGGGCTGAGAAGGAATTTTAAAAAGGACGAGATAATGACGCCTTATAAAGATGACTTTACCGAGGCTAAGAAAGTGATATCCATAAAACGACTTCCTTGTCCTATTGAAAAATATATTCTCTGGGATGGTCCATTGGTTGAAGGACTGAACGAGTCTCTTCAAAAAGATAAAGGGGAAAAAGCAGAAACATCATCATCCTGTGATGATACAAACAAAAAATTTGTAGACAACATTCAATTGCCCCTACAAAAGAATGATATGTTAGATGGCTCATGGAGCTCAGAAAAGAGTTCAGAGTTCGAGGTCGACTTCGAAAATGCCTTTGGAACAAACCTCAAAACAGTTGATACCGTGGATCCTTGGTGTGATACATCATCGAAGAAAGTAGAAACTTTAGGACCGATATCGAAAGAAACGCCATGTCAGCAGCCTTTGGAAAATGATACCGTAATTGATGCACAATTCGATGCTGTATTCGGACTTGGCGGAAACAGACATGCAGAAGATAGTTACAATGAAGGTTACATCGAGCAAAAGTCTTCACCTGATCATTATGATTTCGAAGATGATTTCGATGAGTTTAATGAAGAAGTAAAAACGTTAACAATCCAGAAGCAGAAATTCAGGGCTGACATCACAGGTTGTCCTATCAAGACTTTGGCCAATGAAAAAGTTTTTGAGATACAAGATCTTCTGGTAAGTATCGTATTTATTTATTCTTAAAGGACTCTGTCTGAAAATAACTTCCAGAGGGTGAAAGTTCTTTAATTTTAAATTGATCACAGAAATTGAATTAAAAGTTTGCTTAAACAAAAAGATTTTTTAAAAATGTGTTATTTAAAACTTTTTTTTGATGTATATAGACATCACCATTAGCTACAGTCATGAGGTATTGTAAATTCAAGATTTACTACTTCTTGTACTGTTAGTACCATTACTACTAATCAAAATATTCTACTGATTTTAATGTCGCTAAAATTTTGCTCCCGGGGATCCCCATTATGATTCTGATTACATTAAGCACAGCTCCTTAAAAGGATGACTGTTTTGAATGAAGAGATATGAATTCCATGCATTAATCTACAATAAATGCGGAAAATATCATCAGGTCAAGCGAACATTCGTAATGCATTTTTTGTTCGGATTGTGTGTAAATTAATAAACTTTTTATAAAATATGATATTTACATAACAATGTCGACATTTACTTCAAAATTTGAATACAGTAGATAACTTACTGAAAATCTTTGGAAACATGCCTAGTATTTTCTTGATTGCATCACATTACATTAAATTTAGCATAATTGGATGTTCTCCTACGGAAGCAGGGGTCGAAGTGCCCCTAAAATTTTCATACTTTGCTACCACAAATTTAAAACGATAATACTTATTGTAAAATTTCATTGTAGATGTTAAGGAAATATGACATGAAGATTTTTTGATTTAAAATACTGGTAGACAAGGGCGAAAATTTTAGGGACGCTGCGATAGAGGTCTGCACGGGCCGGAATTTCCAGGCCCGGGTCCGGCCCGGCCTCTTTAAATTTTCGTATTTTAGTCCCGGCCCGGCCCGTACAAAAATCAGCGAAAACAGGCCCGGCCCGTTTTGGCCCGTTACAATTTCTACGATTTCTAAAAATTCAGATTTTTATCATGTAACTAAGATTCCTTTAAAGAATACTGCATACATATCTATGGAATGATATCACAGTATATTTTACAGCAAATACATATTAACAACATTAATGATTACTTAGATTGTTAGGCTTTCAACATTCGAATAAAGATTCATTAAAAAAATAATATGGCTTAGAATAAAAGAAAAAAGAAAGACAGCTAAAAACATCGTTAATTTTTAAGCTGTTTAATAAAAGAAGATTTATAAATATATTTCTATATCATTTTATTATAGATTTCAAATCCAAATTCATTCTTAAATTCAAAGAAGCTCCTTTCTGATACATTTCTAAATTCATTTTTTTCCCCATCAGAAACGCATAAGATTAGCAGATATCTTTATTCAGAAACTATATAATCGAATGGAGTTATGCATTTTTTGATACAAGCAATTTAAGAATCCTGCAAATAAATAAAATACTGTCATAATTAGCGTTTTGAATAGAATTTCCGGAAGCAATAGCAAGGGAAGGGAGAAAAACCTGCAGTCATTTGAGAAACCATTATATCTCAACAAGGTTATACAAGTATTTTGTTTACCACAAATGAAAAACGCTATTCGATTCCAAATCCCTTCAATAGTTAGGCTTATCACTTTTATACTTTTACAATTTAAAATTAATCAGAAAATGTGTCAAACTTTCGCATTATTGAGAAGTTAATATAAAAATCATCAAGAAGTATATATCCGAAGACTAAGCTAACATAAGTTCTTTATCGCTGTTAATAATTTTACAAATCATGTTTTCTGCCAATAATTAAGTCTAGTATCTGTCCGGCCAGTCTATATGTAGAAAAATAACGCAAGCGTGATCTCGGACCGGCATGAGTCAGGTAAAAATATATTGAAACGGGTTACACATAATGTAATTCTCCGATGCCCATACGCTGTGCATTTTTATGTTGATGCTGTTAAACTAGTATGACCACATTTATACTTATTCTCGTTAAAACCATTTTCGTTGAAAATAGCTCATATTTTATCGTTTTTGCTTAAATCTTCAGAACGGGCCGACAGGCCCGAAAATATTTTTTATCGACCCGGCCCGTTAGAAAATTCGAAACGATTCCGCCGGCCCGGGCCCGTGCAGACCTCTACGCTGCGACCCCTGCGGTATGTCGAAAAGTCACTTTTTGTTAAGCATATATTTCGTTATGTAAAGTACTTCTGTTAAATAGAATCTTATTTTAGATCTTGAGTGACAAATGTGCAAATTAACAAAACAAACTTTATGGTTTTTAATTTTAATTTTGATTTTCTCATTTCATTTCTGAAGAAGAGAGGAAGAGATTCAGTTCGAAGCGACCTCAAACACGTTCCATTCTGGGAATCCAGTAAGGTAAGTCATTCTTGAAACAATTTTGGTTTCTATATTCTGGTCAATTCTAATTTCTACTACTATTTTATAACTGTAAATATGTTCTTTAAAAAGTCGCAGGGATTTGCTAAATATTTTATTGCACCCTTATAGCACGGGTGTTATTAAAAAATAAAAATAAATTAATTGTGTGACAGTTTGTGACAAGAGAGTGGGAGGAGGTAAGAAGAAATGTAACGTCACATATTTTGGTTAAAATATAAGCTTTAGAAAACAGCAAATTAAATTTTGAAGTCATTTTGAAATTAAAGCATTTTGTATTCTTAAAGCAAAGATAAAATTTAAAATGCCCAATATATTAAATTCTATTTCAAATACTACTGTTTTCATTTGCTCTTTCATATTAATATTTTATTACTATTATATATTTTTCACATTTTTATTCAAAATCTTAACATTCTTTCATACAAAATAATTGCTATACTCTTAAATGTCATTTAAACGCATAGTTTAGGTTTAAAAATAAAGTTTGAAATATGATGTATAATGTAATGCCCTGTTTATGAACTGCAAGTATATGTTTATGCAATGTAGTGTAACAAGTGACAAGACAAGGGTGGGGGTAAGGTGAAGTATGACACTTTGTGACAAAATGATGAGAGGGGTTAAAAAATATTGAAAAAATGTGTGACTTCATTTATGGACTCCCATTTCATAGCAGGGACCATTTTTGAAATTCAATAGCTATGCAGGACAAACATTAAAATTCGAGTAAAATTTCAATTTTTTGTTTGGTTTTGTTCGATATTGATTTGAGGCCTTTAGCAATTATGGCTTTCGCCTCGAATGATCCATTACACAGAGACAATTCAGAATAATTTTATTATGCATATCCATGACATATTTATTTCACTACAAAGGGACAACACACCGGGCCTTACCCGGATTCGAACCAGGGCCCCTCGGAGTGGCAGTAGCTGCCACTACTGATCACGTCTCTAGGGCGCTTCATATACTATTTCATTGATTGTTTAACCCTTTGCGGCGCAGAGCCTTTTCATTGCTTAAGTGTTGAAATTAATCAAAGACACCGGAATTTGAAAACAACTTTATTTGTAAAGAGGAAAAACTATACTCATGCGTCGAATAAATAGATATTTCTTTTACCAAAAATTCTGTTTACTATGTAGACTTCTGCAATTAAAATTAAGTGGTTTCGTAGACATATTACCGCGCTGCAAGGGGATAAACAAATAGATGTTGCAGCGCTATCTATAGTGGCGTTTAGTAAAATTATTTTTGGCCTCAATCATACCCTGCAAAATAAGCTCTAGTTATTGGCTTCTTTTTAAGTGAGTTCGTAATTATGTAAATACTTAGCACCTATAGTCGTCGTTGTGTCCGTCTCTCTCTCTGCATATAAGAGACGGACGGACTAACAAAAACCGCCCGTCAGTAGATTTTGATTACTCGATTTTTTGATACGGTTGTGTAGCAAAAACTACCCAAGCGAATCATATGAAATTTAAAATATATAATTGTTGCATAATTTTGTCGAGTCATTTCAAATTTTTTGAAAATCGGATGACTAGTTCAATTCAGTGTTGCCAGGCTAATATTTTTTTAATCAGATTTTTAAAACTTTTTTAAAACGGCGAAATTCTCTTTCTTTTCACCTTTATAAATATGTCACTAAATAAGGCTGTTTTTATTATTTCAAAGAAGTGGTATTAATCAAGAATCTGAATTTTTAAAAAAGTAGCCCACCTGGCAACACTGGTTCAATTACGGAAACAATCATAATTATTCCGTTATATTACGGCCAATGAAAATAGAATTGTTTCAAATGTATTTTAATGGTTTTACACTCTTTCGAACATAATAAAATTGATATGCATCTATAAATTATATACTAAAATATATATTCTTTACAATCTGTGGTGCAAAGAATAAATGTTATTCATTTATAGGGCTACAAAGAAGTATTCTATTACATAACGGCATAGGGCGAAATAGAATGGTATTTGAGCATATTTTAATACTATTAAAATATTTCGCATTTTATGAAATTGATATACGTTGCGGAGGTTTACTACGAGCGGACAATAGAAAGTAGATAGTATCGACAAGGATGTACAAATGGTTTCGGGTGTTCTATTGTATCCGAAGTACTGTATACTATTACACCAAGATCTGAATATTTTTAAAGCTTTTTTATAGTAAGAACGCATATCATTTGCTACGCTGGACGTGCAATTTCCAACTTGTTGAGAAATAAATTTGAATGTATTGATTTAGCATTCCATGACTCCGTAATTTGCACGAATTGAACATTATTACACGAGAGTCATAGTTTAACATCATTAGTTTAATTTTATTAGTTTTAATAAAATGTGCAAAAACAGTGTTAGTCACTGAAGTATTATATATATTTTTTCCAGGCAAAACGATGTTTTAGCGAAGGGGATGTGGACAAAACACCACCTGACTTTCCTAGGGTCTTCACTCAAAGAAATGAATGGAAACAGCAGACGCACTTTTACAAAAACTAAAATTTCATAAGAATCAGATTGAAAAATAACAAGAAAAGCATAAAAAGAGTTTTAAAAACAATAGAAATCACACAATGTGAAAAATTAAAAAAAAGTTTTGAGCTAATGAATATTTAAAACATATGTATTATAAAAGGAGAGAATTAACATTTTTATTATTAAACTCTTATTGTATAAAAAATAAAGGTCTTTTTTTATTAAGTTTATTTTAATTAGGTTGCAAAAGATCTTTTTTTTATTACAAAGTTGAACTTTTTTTTTCATAGATTACGCTATTGTTCCGTACGTTTCAATGATAATTCAGTAGATTACAATGTTTATCTATAATAATAAAGAGAGAAGTTTGTGAGTGTGTCAGCGCTGTTCTGAAGAGACCGCAAGCTCGTAGAGTTACAAAATTTGGAGGAAAGGTACTTTTCAAGTCTCCTCGTAAATTACCCGTTCGATTTTGATGAAATTTGGAATCCATATATACTTGATTATGCTCACGATATATGACAGTAAGGCCTTTTATCCGCGACTAAAACTTTTTATTTTAAAATAATAGCAATGTCACAAAATTTTTCCATTTTTCTGAAAAAAAAAATCTGAATCTGATTTTTTTTAACTCTCCGTCGCGTATTATCTTGTAACTATAATCTATCACCTTCTTTTAAAAATCGAAATTTCTCAAATATTTTAGGAGTTTTTAGCTAAAACCTACAATTTTTCGGAGAGCTACAAAACTTAAACAGTTTAAAAAAAAGTTAGATGTGAATTTCTTGCACAGTTTTATCAAACATACAAATTAAAATATAAATAGACTCTTCGATAAATGTTAGTGAGATATAATAAATGAGCATAAAATGCTGAATAAAATTAATGTAAATATGTGTGGCGCGCTGCTCGTGACTTCTCTTCGGGACGAACGATACGTATACGTGCCGAAAAAAGACTTACAAATCCATCTTTATCCCCACCAGTAAAACTTTACTGTAAAATTTGGCTTATTAAATAGGCACATTTTGTTTTCTCGATTTAATAAGACACAAATTTCTGTTTTAAAAAACCGGTGAGAAAACATTTAAAATTTTGTAACAGGCTTTTGTCGCGAAGGGGTTAATTTTTAAGACTTCTGCTTTCATTAGTGATAGTCCTTTCTAGACTTGTCCACTGTTTATATTTACTTACTGTAAGGTGTTATTTAAATAAAAAAAAGGTCCTATTGACTTTACTATTTATATTTCATTAAACTTTTTTCTTGCATTTCATAATGTAGCAAATTTTCACACCTTTTTTTATTCAATTTTGCACACATTCTTTTTCATCACTTCATATTATGGTACTTTTATAGAAAAAAATTACAATTTTTGTATATACAGGGTTCGTGTGCTTCAAGGATTTTCGTCCGATAACATTTGCTTATTTAATAACACAAGTTCTATCTTTAGATATAGCAACCCGTAAATTATGAAATTTCTGATACTAAACTACTGGCAGATTTTTGTGAAAAAAATCTGCCAAATCCTTTGAGTGTATGAACTCTGACCTTTTCTTATGCATATTTATGTCCAGAGGAATTTTTGGATGCATAGTAAACTGAATTTTTTCTTTGTAAAACACTGTTGCCATTGTGACATTCGGGAATTTTGAAGAAGTTTACCCACCAGAGGTCAAAGTATTGATAAATTTATCCTCATGATTGATACAGTAAAACATCCATAACGGACACTCCCGAATAGCGGACACCTCTATTTAATGGACAGTTTACCGATCCCCACTCCAAAATCTAACTTTTTGTATGTTTAACCTCTGAATAACGGACATTCCAAATAACGGACAGTAATTTTGGCGACAAAGTATGAAAGATTGTTTTTAACGAAGAAAAAAAAATAAAAAGTCTCTAAATTTGTCAGAGCAATGTGTCAAAATTTTGTGATCGCAGACAAATGTAGAATGAGTGGGCCAGGGAAAATATTCCTTCCCATGTGCAGAGCCTGATTACTAACGGGGCACTCTCTCACCAGAAAAAAATTATAGAAATTTTCGTCTTCTTTAAACACCCTTTTCATACAAGATTACTGTCATGAATAAGGAAAAATTCTTTATTTCTTTTTCCTGGTGGGAGAGTGCCCCGTTAGTTATCAGGCCCTGCCCATGTGCAGTATTAAAAACAGGAAATGGTCTGGAGGGACATTACCTCCCTGAGCATCACAATGGGCACAGATGTCATATACGCACCACATTTGCACGTGCTCTTTTCTCCGCCAATTTGGCATTGCATATCTGTGCCAAGGAGAAGATCCGTTTAAAAAGTTTATAACAATTGTTAGGGAAATGTTAAAGATTTCAGTGAATTTCATTTATTCAATATGGCTATAAGTATTAATATTTATCAATTACTGTGAAAATTATACTTAGTGTTGTTTTCTTACCTATTAGATTTATTATTTATAACTGTTTATTTATTGTTTCACTTTTTATTAAATTCACGTTTATTTACTGTTATTTTTTATCTTAATTTTTTAATTGTTTTTATTATATACTATATCAATAATTACTTATAAGAAACTATTATTTATTTATTTTTATTTCCTTTTTTAAAATACTTGAATCTCTTTCATTTTTTCATGCTATTTTATTTTTATATTGCAATAAAATATCACGTCCTGTCAGTGCATGCAATTTGTAACTTATATTCAAACGCATAATTTTCGGCAAATTGGTGGGTGAGAAAAGCACGCGCAAATGTGGTGCGTATATGACATCTGTACCTCACAATACTCCCCCGCCCCACTCCCCTTCGTAAAATTTGAAATTTTATGCTTTTAAAAGGTGGCAAAATACAGCGAGCTGCTATACTTTTTTTTCTTTAAGATGATTCAGAAAAATCAAAATTATTGACAGGGTTAAAATTTCACATTGAAAAAAAAAAAAAAATTACATGTAATCTTTAAGTGCAAAAGAAAACTTTATAATAAACAGTGTACAAAGGTATGTAACATTTTATTTCAATTTTATTGCTTAAAAGTTTTATTTTATTTCTGATTAATCATATATTAAAATTTTAGGACATATAAAAATCAATCAATGAAACTTTAAGCAGTTCTTAGCAATTTTTGAATCTCCCAGGTTTTTCCCAATAGCGGACACCTCCGAATAGCGGACAGTTTCCGCGTTCCCGAGGTGTCCATTATTTGGAGGTTTTACTGTAGTATAATTCATTTCAAATTATATCAGATATTTTCAAAGTCTTACACCGTAAATAAAAAGAAGAATATATTGATATAAAAATTAAAAAAAAATCTCAGCGTCATCACAACATTTTATATCTCAGTATTCTCGAAAATCGGTGGCAGATGATGCAACCGATGTAAAATGAAATCTCGTCAATACCATTCAATTTTACCCCTTAACATTAGGACTCCCGGAAATACTCAAGTCTGATATTAATATTTCTCACCAGAATATTTAATCAAAATTATTTATTTGATTTGTTTAATGTAAGTTTGCGTGGATTATATTAAATTATTTCAAGAAAGACATTCTCGTTCGAGTTGAAATTTAATCACATAGTTGGAGTCGTATCGACTCCTTCCGGGCGCTGAATTGTTAACCCCTTAAAGACGAAAAATACATTTACGTGTTGCAAAAGAGCTTGAGAATCCTTATTCATTCCCAACAGTAAAATTTGCCTTATTCAATCGGATCATTTCTACGAATTAATAAAACACAAATTTATATTTTTAAGAACCGGTTTCGCAATTTTTAAAACGAGCTTCCTATTTTTAATTGGCATACTCTCACTTTAAAAAAATCCAGATATCATGATTAAGTTTGACCAGTGTTCTCGCTGTCGCTCGCCATTGCGCCAAATTGCGATTAAATTTTTCATTTGGCGAGTAAACAAATGATTAGATTCGCCGAATTGCTAGTGTTCAATTTTTGCTTTTTCTCTCTTTTCTTTTTCATACATATGCGTATATACATATTTTAAATATATTTGTAGCAGATAGTTAACCCTTTGAGGGGCAAGCAATTGCGTTTGAGTAATTCTGAACTCCTATCGAAAATTTGTAAAAAAGTTATATCAAAAAGAGAAAAAGCAATTTCACGACTATTTTCCACCAAAGTTAGAAAAGGGAGATTTAATAACATTTTTCTGGTGTAAATCTTCATCAATCGTAGGTGGTATATAATGTATACCACCGCCCCTCAAGGGGTTAAAATTAGATTAACATATTGTTGCATATAGAATAACTTAGGTTATTTTAGAACATATTGAAAAAAGTGTACCCCCTTTAAAATATTTAAGATAACTTTTTTTGTGTTTATTACGTCTATTACGCGATTAATCTATTTTGCGAATACTTTTTTCATTTGGCGAATGTTTTTTATTTTTAAATAGACAAATTACTAATGTTGGTCAAATGTCAGCGAGAACACTGAGTTTAACTGGTTTACTCAGAATACATAAAGACTCCTGAATACTTAATATCTTTCACATATGCAACATACTTTTTTTCCGGTGAATGTTAAAATATGGATTTTTATGTTTTTTACACAAAATTGAGTAGTTAATATAAGTAGACTGTATTAACACTATAACATCCGCGAGAAGTCATTTAAACCTCTATGAATGTATTTCGGTTCAAACCAGAAATTTCATTATAAGATATGTTTAAAAGACGCAAAGTAGGAAAAAAAATCCTAACTTATTTAAATCAAAATTCTCATTTTTATAAAACTTGACTAATTTTATTTGCAATACTTTCTAAAAATAATAGTTGAGATGTCAATCAATGAGATAGTCAATGAGTCAATAAGATAAATGATAGTCAATGAGATAATAGTCAATCCGATTAACACCATCAAATAAATATGCTTATTTTAAACATTTAATGTTATAAAAAAATTACGAGTTTTTCCTAAATTTTTTTATTATAATCATTAATGTTTTTTATAATCAAGAGTAAATCATAAGCACTTTATATATGTATAAAAAATTTTCAACCCTATCATCGCGAAAATTTCTAAAAAAATAGAGATAGACGGATTGACCTCTGAACACCTTAGTAGACTAATTAAAGATGTTTCTGTTTTCCAGGTGTCCACTTGTCAGCTTTTCTCGTTGAAAATTATGTAACAATCTATGGCATTTGTCATTTGCCTCTCTTGGGAAAATTTGACACAGGGATCGCCATTACAACTTATTTTAACCCTTTCAAGGGCGGTGGCTAGAGGGTCTAGCCACCTATTTTTAATTCCAAAATTGACAAATGGCACCAGTAATATTTGAATAAAATTTTGCTTTTGTAATGAAAGTGCAAAATATCGGATTTTTATTTTCTAACAAATTCGTTTGAATATTCTGGTGTCAGTCTGTTAATTCATCTTTTTACGAACAGAATTCTTTTGCCCCTGAAAGGGTTAAGAGATAAATCAGTTAAAGAAAAAGACAGCGACAGCAAACCGGTGGTTTCTCCAGAACCAAAGATCAGCTGGAACCAAGTCTGGAGATCGTGAAGGCCCTTCAAACTTAAAACGTGTCTATTATTAATTCAGACCTCGGGATTGCACTATCACTCTTACGCATAAGTTGGGTTTCCGAGGTGGTCAATCCTTATAATCCCTTGTCTATTATTAATAGAAAAACTATATATCGATATATAAAATTATATATCATCCAACTTTTTATATAATTTGAGGGCAAGGGGGGGGTGATAAAAAATTAGAAAAAGGGCTCACATAATGTTGAACTTACAGCATTTGGCGAGCCTACTATTAGAGTCAGAGTTATATGGCGATGGACACCGATATAGCACGTGATTGAAATGGCCGAGGACTTAAACGACAGAATCGAAATGTCGTGTACCCCACATTTACAAAGAAATGCTCCGAGGAAATTTCGTACACAGCACGAAACTCATCTTTGCTCACTTAAAAACCATAGCTAAAACAGAAAAAAAGAGAAGTTTCAGTAGTAGCAGCCCCTGTTCAGATGACGTGCGTTGATTTGTCAAAACAAAGGCATAATATGACTTTGAATAGATCGTTTTATCATATCTTATTGGCGCTAAATTAAAAAGTTTGGCATTTTGCGTCTAGTGTTGTAGGAATAATTAAAGGTCCATTGCTGATTTTGGGGGCATTATAGATGATTTTACATTAATTTCACTTAAGAATGGGATTTTCTACCACCAAACAGTATTATGTATAAACTATGGCCGTATGAGCAAATTATGAAGACACCATAAATAGTATTGATAAAGTTTTGCAATTCAACATATTTTGTTATTCCTGTAATGGCTGATAACTTGCATCCAACAATTTTACGTGAACATGCTGCTCTCTATGTCAGCATGGAAAATAATAAAAAAGTTGCACAGAGAAAGAAGGCGTAATTCGTTTTTCGACGAAACTGCAGGTCTGCCAAAGGCGACTACATTGATATTATCTTATCGCCACTATTTTTTTAGAAATATATGTTTCATTAGCATTTCCTTAACCCTTTCCGACATGGGCAAAATTTGCTACTAAAATTCGAAATTATCGACTGACACTGGAATTTGCAAATGATTGTTTTAAATATTTTGAATTCTTTAATTTAATCCTTTATTCCCTCCGCAAAAATTTACTAAAATATTATTGGTGCCGTTTGCATGTTTGGAATTCAAAGTAGGTATCCCAGACCGGGCACAGAGTGCCACAAAAGGTTAACTTCTAGAGAATTACGTTAAGTCGCTTATAAAAGAATTTTCTATTGAAAAACTGGATCAAAATTGAACAAAAATTAGTTTATTGTGGCAGACCTGAAACCGGCATAAATATCCAGGACAAAGTATCAAATACATTCCCGGACACAGCATCGAAGTAAATGAAAGTAAAAGTTCGAAGTAAAAGTTCGTTTACTAGAGATGAGAGGGGCTTAGGCTCAATCTTTCTGAAATTGATAATTGTATTTCTTTCGTTTATGTATATAAATATAACTCTTTTTCCCATTAAAAAAAACCTTGCATCCAACAGTTTTACGTAAACATGCTGCCCTCTATGTCAGCATGGAAAATAATAAAAACGTTTCATAGAGAAAGAAGATGTAATATAATGAAAGAAAATGCGAAAAAAAATCACAAATTCAGCATATCAATGGTTTGGAGAGAACCTCAAAACCATTTAAATGGCTGTTATTTCTGCCTAGTAAATATTACTGGAATTAATGGAAACAACCGTTATAAGTGAACTTGACGCCCGAACAAGACGCCCGGTTCCTTCTCTAAGACGAAGTGCCGATTCCAACGCTTTAGCAGCTACCAGAATCCAGTAAGGTTGAATATTGTCCTACCGATCATCCTTCCGATAGTTATGCAGGTGATTATGAGAAGATGTCGTCATTGCCTCGACGTTTCAAATAGAATGAGTTAAATGATCTCGATAGAAATCTGAATCCATGAAAAAAAGCAGAGGTGCAAAACTATAGATGCTTGAAGATAGTCTCACATCATTAAAATGTAAAAGTTTTTTTCGTTGGGAATTTAATAACATTCTAGCAAAAATTTTACGCAAATTATTAGAGTATAAAGAAAACGAAATAAATTTAGTGTGAGAGACTGCTTGCAGCTCCCAGATTCTTGCACTCCTGAATAAATAGAAGCTGATTCGTTTTTAATGTATATTGCACAGCAGATGGCGCTACTATGTGGCCTTTTTCTCGATAAGCACCACAGATATATCTGAAGAACTAATGGACAGATTTTTATAAACCATCAGATTCGATTAGTTCTAGGTTTAATACGATACTGATTCATTTTTGGAGTAAATGACTCAAGAAATGGCGTTCCTCTATGAGATTATTCAAAATTATCGCAATAGCCCTGTTTCAGGAACTTATGCACGAATTTTGATCAAACTTCAGATTCAATTAGTTCCTTATATAAATTAGCATTCTTTAGGTTCTGGAGCAAGGCGCTTCTGTCCAGACTTTTTTATAATTTCTACAATGATTCTATCTCAAAAACTGACGCATAGATATTCATCAAATTTCAGATTAAGTTAGAAATTAACAAGAGCTATTCCGGATTCGATTCTGATTTAAATCACTAATTCGGTGACGCTGTTATGCTTTATTTTTCAGAAAGTATTAACATGCATGGCATAGAAGAAAGTTTTGGGATTGCCACATCTGATTAGTTTAATTTTACCTCACACTACTTTCTCAAAACAAAAAATACTGACATATCGTTCAAGAACATTTACAAGAGAAATATACTGCGAAATTTCTTTTTTTAATTAGGGGAGCAAACAGATAAACAAATAGTCGCTTGTTGCAATCCTGTAAGTATAACCACAAAAATGCATTGTCATATTATAAATATCAGTGAAGTGCAAAAGCTTAAAAATCTGACCTGACTTTCGACTGTATCATTTACTACGAGGCCGATTTCCAATTACTATATGCAAATTTTCTATTAGAACTCTATGGCCACTTTTTCAAGAATAAAATATAAATCGAAAATTAAAAGAAAATAATTTAACTGACGTATTTTATAGCGTGTCTTGTTACGATTTGACGTATAATTTAATTTTTAGGTAATGTTTTTATTAAACCAATCCTGAGACGAGTACAGCTGAGACCTTTTTTAAATTATGTTCTTAAACCTTGACCTCAACTGTTAACCCTTTGAGGGTGAGTGCAACAAAAAGGCTTAACCCTATCGCGACGTGAGCCTTTTACGAAATTTTTAATGTTTTGTCACCGGTTTTAAAAAACAGAAATTTGTGACTTATTAAATGGAGAAAATGCTCCGATTAAAAAAGGCAAAATTTAAGGTATAATTTTACTGGTGGCGATGAACATTGATTCTTAAGCCTATTCCCGGCACGTATACGTGTCGCTCGTCCCCAAGGGGTTAAGACTCCTTATTTCTTCCCATCAGTAAAAATTTACTGTAACATTTGCCTTACTTTATCGGAGAAAAAAGCTGTAGTAAAGAATCATACGCCACCTAGCGTCTGGAGTGAGCTACAAGAGGATTATTAAATAGATTGCAAGTTCTTTTGTGTGAATGACAACGAAACTGATTTATTTCTATAAAAAGTCACTTAAAAAAGTTCTGTGGAATAAAATTTAGGTTTGAAATATTGTAAATAAATATAGAATAAGTAAGTGTAATAAGATTAAATATTAAAGATGAAATAATATTTAATTATGCTATACAAGTGTTGCTGATTTAAATATGTTCGATTTCAAATACGTTTTGAATGCAATGAAAGGTGACTCATAAAATTTAGTAAGTAGTTAATATAAAAACAGAATTTTGTAGTAATCTCATATTTTACTGAATTCTTGATGAGCTAAGTTATGAAAAATGATATACACCGTTGTATTTACTATGAGAATACAACGTTTATCAATGTTTAGAATATGTGTAGAATTTAATTCTAAATAAAATATTCAATTTTAGATCCTTTTTTTCATTTATCAATTGCAGACGATAAGGATGAAACGTTTTCTTGGTAGTACAGCATTTATGTGATTTAACTTACAAACATTTCATTCTTTTAGTTTAAAACTCATTTCATTACATATATTCGAAATAACTTGAGTTTTAAATGGATGTATTAAATGTTTTATTAAAAAAAACAAATATTGTTCATTTATTTGTTTAAATATTTGCGATTCTAGACAGCAATTTTCCCGAAATCTCAGATTAAACTCTTTTTTTTTAACATACAAAGCTATTTATAGGATTCATATTAAAAATTCAATCAGAAATTTCAAGTTATTCTCTCATAAAAATTAATCGATTTATTTAACAAAATATTTTTGTTACAGCTTTTTTTTTTATATAAAAATATGCATACATTTTTTTCAAAAAGTCGCATTGTCATTTTACTTTCAAGGGAAAATATATTTTTTCGTACCATTATTGATTTTTATTCCGAAATTAAAATCATATTGAGGATGTTTTTTATGTGTGCATAATTTTATCAAAACAAACTGTATCAATGATATTTTCCAATAAATCTGGTAGACAAAATTCATCTGTCATGCTTGGGTGAAAATTTAGAAAATATGCGCGAGAGATACGCAGATAATAGTTATATGTGCGCATCTGACGTCATACCAAAAACCCGCGAATTTACATTCATCACTCTGGCCAGCAGTTGGCGCAGCTGTATCAATTTACGACACATTCCAATATTATCCTTGAAAGCTTGATATGTATGCTGTTTTCCATATCAGCAACAACATAAGAAACACTCATTAACCCTTATCTGCATGAATTATTCTTTTATAATTGTGTTTTTTATTCTTATATTATGCATCAGAAAATTTTGATAGATTTTTAGTGTTTATAGAGACACATTTTTGTAATGTCTACAGGATAAATATTTCTATATAAATATAGTGGTTGCTAAGAGCTTAATTTATTTTTTTAAAGTTAAATGAAAGTTGATGTTAGTTTGCATTACTCTGGAAAGAAGGGTTAATAAAACAAACTTTTTTCGTATATTCGCACTGAGGGACCCACTGCTTCAATTTAACCCCTTGAGGGGCGGTGGTATATATTATATACCACCTACGATTGATGAAGATTTACACCAGAAAAATGTCATTAAATTTCCCTTTTCTAACTTTGGTGGAAAACAGTCACGAAAATGCTTATCCTCTTTTTGATATAACTTTTTTACAAATTTCCGGTGGGAGTTCAGAATTACACGAACGCAATTGCTTGCCCCTCAAAGGGTTAAATTAATCTTTTCATAATTTGACTTGCTGTCACCGACAACAGCAAAATTTCATGATTAGATGAAACACTTCAGAGAAAACTAACGTTGCTAGACTAATACTTACTTTCTTTCACATTTATATCATACTTTTTCCGGTGTTAATTAAAGTTTTTTTTTATTTTGTTGTACATAAAGTGGATTCGTGTGGAAATCTTTACATAATGTAGACTTAATTAGCATTAATGATTGATCAAATAAAGATTTTTTTTCTAGATGTCGTCTTGTCCGTCTTTCTCTTTAAAAATTAACAAGCAATGATTTTTTTTCATTCGCTTATTAGCATATTATGAAATGCTATAAAACAGGGATGAGAGCGATCTGACCCAATTGGTTGATTTTATCCACAAAATTTTAATAGTATATTTTTACTTTATTAAACCTCAGATTTTCTTTCATTCAGAAAGTCGAGAAATACTGGTAAAATTTAGTGGTATCAGTCGGTCATTTGGGTCGGAGCACTCTCATCCCTGTATAAAGATAACATATTTTTTTTAATATATTTTAACCGTCTGAAATGAAAGAAATTTGCGTTTCAGTAATTTTGAATTCATACATTAAACTTTGAAAAATGTCGTTTTAAGTTAAGAAAAAGCAATCCCCTCCCCCTCACTCTAAATATACGAAAAGGCGTTTCTGGTACGAAAATAGATTAAAATTAAGTGGTGTAATATATCCCACCGTCTCTCAAAGGTGTCTGATAATAAACTGGTCAACTCTCAAATTCCCATAATAGAAAACTAAGAGAAATTCCGCAATTTTTAATTCACACTTGAATATTTCAATATAAAATTTCGCTTTATTTTAAATTGTCTTAATCAAAAAAGCAACTTTTTTTTAGCATACATACTTCTATGGACATTTGAGAGGGAAAAAATAAATACAGGGACAACAAAGGAGTTTTGTATAATGCCAAAAATTAAGAACAAAATCTTTTATAAAAACACACCGCTGCTCTGATTAGAACAAACCACGAGAGATAAAAATGAATGTAAATGGATGTAAAAATGGTAATAATGAATTACTATATGTTTTTTTTTTCATTGTTATGCGGGAATTTTCAGTTGTTTTAGTCATATATATTATATATATATTAACTTTATAATGAATGAATTTAAAAATTTGAATATTTTTATTCGATTTGTATTCATTTTTCGGACTTTCATGGGATTAATATATAAGATTGTGTTTTTATTTGTACAAAAATTATAAACATTTTAAAACATGTTGTTGAATTTCTCGCTATATTCAATAGAATTGAAGAATAAAAGGACCCTTTATGGTTTAATATTATTTTCACTTTCATATAAGATATTTTTGTGACATGTCTTTAATATCTTAATTTGAATGCGCACAATATAATTTCTCCAAAACATTCGAATTTATGAATTTACGTGTGACTATGTAATTTATATTCTACTATATTTTAAACCCTTGCAAAAAAAAAAAAAAAAAAATTAAAAAAGTTATTGATGTAAGATGCACTTAACTCAATAACTTGATAAGACAAAATTCAATTTTGAAAATTTTATCAAAGTACTATTAAGTATTTCAAGAGAAAATATTTAGATAGTGAAATTTATATATTCCTTTAAGAACAGTATAATTACTTTTTTAAATCATTTTTAGAAGATTGTAAAACACGTTTAAAAACCTTTTTTTTTTTCAAACTGCATATGACTGCTTTCCCCCTTTTCTTATATGTGAATAATTCAAATTTCACATTGAGTTGAAGCTCCTTTAAACCCGAAGTTTAATATTACAAGAAAGAAAAAAAAATCATGCGTTAAGCATAGATTATGAAGCATTGTCCAACACATTCCGAAATAATGTAAAAACTGAACCGTTTTACAAATTAAAATATTACGACGCATTTCACCATGTAGATATGCATAACGCATTTCAAATCAGAATTTTAGCTCTTCTCGTCTGTAATTAAAAAAATTATCCGATTTTTTTAGATTTTTTTTAGCAGTATGTATGTATGTGTATATGGTATAGTGATTTGTATGTATTAACCCTTTAACGTTCATTGGTTTCGCCACGAAACCACAAAATTTTAATTTCGATACGCAACACTGACACCAGTATTTTTATCTAAAAATATCCCTTTTATTTTGTATGTGAAAAATCACGTTTTCTTATTTAGAAATATATTTGTTCTTAATTACCAGTGTCATTCATTTATTTCGACATCTTAGCAATGAAAATGCTATGATCGTTAAAGGGTTAAAAACATACATTCAAATATTTAATTCATATAAAAGATACATATATTTTAGTTGAAAATTCCCCTTCAGCAATTTCCTCTAATAAAAAGAATGGTATGGGAATACTATTGTGCAGCCTTTTATATAAGATATTGAATTTTTTTGTAAAGAGTAATGTGCTAAAGTACTAATTAAATTTAAAACGTGCACTCCAGCAATTATTTCGCAAAGACAATACTGTAACTCTCTTTTGTGCCCCTGTAAATTAAAACCAATATGCGTGATCGTAGTGAAATTCAGAGATTTATATCAGTTTCAAAACATTTGAAATAGCGTAATGTCATTAAAATACTCTCAGAACGATTTTATCCATATACTATAATGAATTTGAATTCGGTTGAGTGTCCTCTAAATGAGCCATCAGTCATGTAAGCAAGTCATCCGAAGCAATACGAAACATGCTGTGGTGACCCTAAATAAGCTTTATAAATTGCATCAAAATCCGAATCTATTTACGGGTATGGACAAACGGATAGACAAACCGAATGCATAACCAGTTTTCAACTTTGTTTGAAAGTGCTAAAAATCATGCCAGTTCTGGGACTTGTTTCGGCAGGAACGCGCCATTGGTATTCGGCACCTATGTGCAAAGCTTGAGCATGCGCTTCTCTAAAAAAACAAACGTTTTATTGTCATTTTAGGCTTTTCATTTATTAAAATTAAAAAAAAAATAGTTGGTCATTGGTCAAATGGAATCAGTATCGCCCTTCATAATAATTACATTAGCATTTCATTCTTATTAGAAGTAAGGACACATCGAAGACAAGGGAGAGTTTATTCATATCAAATGCATAGCTGCTAGCTTGTGCTGAATTTTTATACCACTAAAATTAAATTGAATTTTTTATCTTGTTATAATTATGCTTGAGGGTTTTGAGGGATTTCTTAGTTGCAATCACTATAACCCTCTATCTAGCGAATTATGAATTCATGAAAATTTTACATTCTAAAGCCTTTTATGCAAATTGTTTAAACTAAATTAAAAGATTTACACAATCATTTAATAAGTTTTTGGAGGATTAATTAAATTTAAATTTACAGGGATTTTGTGCAATATTTATAACCTCACTCAAATCTTTTGTTTTAAATTGTTTTCTTAGTATTTTGTAGGATTATATAAAATGTAAAAATAGGATTTTCTTACAATATAAATATGCAAATATTTACGAATGTAAAAATACCCATCCCCTTCCTTCAGCGCCAAGAAAGCTGTAAAGATACAAGAGCAAAAGAAATCATCCTTTAAAAAATATTTTTGTTTTGTGTAATCAAAAATGCTTTTGGAACAAGATAGAGTAATCCATCTGTAACTCATTCTAAACAGTATTACAACAAACTGACGTATTAAAATAATTTTATAATAAGTAGTTTTAATGGTACTTATAAGTACCATCGGTAGATACAGTGTTGCCAGATGGGCTACTTTTTTTTAAATTCAGGTTCTTGATTGACACCACTTTTTTGAAATGGTAAATTGCCTTTTATTTAATGACATCTTAAGTAAGGCGAAAATAAAGAGAATTTTACTGTTTCGATAGAGTGATGTCAATCAAGAAATCCGCATTAAAAAACAAGTAGCCGGGTGGCAACACTGGGTAGATAAAGGGCTAAATCTTAAAGAATTAAAAACCTTTCATCAGTTTTTAAAAGCAGAAATTTGTGCCTAAGTGAATTGCTAAAATTCTCGGATTAATTAAGTTAAAATTACAATAAAATTTTCCTGGTCAGAATAATCAAGGACTTTGATCGCATTTTGCGGCACGTACACTGGTCGTTCGTACCTAAGAGGTTTAGGGCTTCAGAACGCACCGAACGTTACAGACATCGTGTGTATTTATATGAAAGATTTCAAAATGAATATTATTTTGTATGTAAAATAAATAAGCATAAATACGAAAAATTTACTTCTAGAATATTATGTATACAAGAAGGAGTTTTTATCGGTTTGAGATGTCATTTGAAATCTATCATTAAACACTTATTCTAAACCTTGAAACCATGCTAATGCGCTTTGAAAAGTTAAGAAAAAATGTGAAAATTTGATAACAACACAGTGTGATTTATGTAATTGCACTCAAAATGTCAGGTGTGAAAGTTTTTCAAAAATATCTTCTTTTACCGAAAAGAATTTTGAATAACTTTATATACGGTCGTTTTATGGAGGCTTATTTTTATATGCGAGGGTACCTTATCAGTATATTTTTTTTCTACACAGACTAAATATTTTCAAAGACGACATAAATGATTCGGGATATTCACTAAACATTATATGCTAATTTGTCTTCGTGTCAGTCAATGATAAAATGAAACTCAGAACCTTTATTACATTTCCATAGCTGCCAACATCTTCCGCTTTTTCAGCCCGGAAAAATTTATAGTAAATTTTACTAATTCAAATCTCCGTAATTTGCCGATTAATTAAGCCAATTATTTCTGTTAAATTTTTCCGGGCCGAAAAATCAGAAGAGTTGGCAGCTATGCATTTCAAAGGATGTCACTCTCGCAAGAATTCTTGTTAACCCCTTGAGGGGCGGCGGTATATATTATATACCACCTACGATCGATGAAGTTTTACACCAGAAAAATATCATTAAATTTCCCTTTTCTAACTTTGGTGGAAAACAGTCGTGAAAATGCTTATCCTCTTTTTGATATAACCTTTTTTACAAATTTCCGGTGGGAGTTCAGACTTACACGAACGCAATTGCTTGCCCCTCAAAGGGTTAAACTATTCAAGTAAGTGACAGACTTTACACGGAAACTAAAGATTATCTTGTTTTGAAATGCATTTCTTTATATATATCACAAAATATTTACAAGTGCAGAAATTTCTTGTGTGTTCTTCAGTGTTCTGAATTTATGAAATTATTTTAATATCGCAATCAGTTTGTTAATTTTAAAATCTTCTTCCCAAACGCTTTACCCTTTCAGGGGGGGTGCGTTAACTTGCCCCCCCCCCCCACCACCGATTTTTTAAAATTCAAACACATGAGGAATTAGCTCTCAATTAGCTCTAATTTGCTCTCTAATATTAGAATTTGCTCTGGTGATAAAATCGAGATATTTAAATTAGAAAGGTGGGGGGGCTAAGTTAACGCTAGCCCCCCCCACTTTCAAATATCGAAATTTCAAAGGTGCCAAAATTTAGCTCTCAATTAGCTCTAATTTGCTCTCTAATATTAGAATTTGCTCTGGTTTTGTTATCGAGATATTCCAGATTCCAGTAGGGGGAAAACACTAGCTAGCCCCCCCACATTCGATTTTCGAAATTTCAGAGGTGCCAAAATTTAGCTCTCAATTAGCTCTAATTTGCTCTCTAATACCAGAATTTGCTCCAGTTTTTTTAACGAGATATTTCAATTTATATAAAGGGGGCAAGCGTTAACTTAGCCCCCCCCCCCCACATTCGATTTTCCAAATTTCAAAGATGCCAAAATTTAGCTCTCAATTAGCTCTAATTTGCTCCCTAATACCAGAATTTGCTCCGGTTTTTTTTTTCGAGTTATTTCAATTTATATGAAGGGGGCAAGCGTTAACTTAGCCCCCCCCACATTCGATTTTCGAAATTTCAAAGATGCCAAAATTTAGCTCTCAATTAGCTCTAATTTGCTCTCTAATACCAGAATTTGCTCCGGTTTTTTTAACGCGATATTTCAATTTATATAAAGGGGGCAAGCGTTAACTTAGCCCCCCCCCCCCCTTTCGAGTATCAAAATTTCAAAGGTGCCAAAATTTAGCTTTCAAGTAGCTCTAATTTGCTCTCTAATATTAGAATTAGCTCTCATTATATTATCGAGATATTTCAATTTATATGAAGGGGGCAAGCGTTAACTTAGCCCTCCCCCCTTTCGAGTATCAAAATTTCAAAGGTGCCAAAATTTATCTTTCAAGGAGCTCTAATTTGCTCTCTAATACCAGAATTTGTTCCGGTTTTTTTATGGAGATATTTCAATTTATATGAAAGGGGCAAGCGTTAACTTAGCCAACCCCCCCCCCTCCACTTTCGAGTATCAAAATTTCAAAGGTGCCAAAATTTAGAACTCTAATATTAGAACTCCAATATTAGTAGCTCTAATTTGCTCTCTAATATTAGAAGTAGCTCATCGAAATTTCAAAGGTGCCAAACTTTAGCTCTGAATTAACTCTAATTTGTTCTCTAATATTAGAATTTTCTCTTGTTTCGTTATCGAGACACACCCTCCCACACACACATACACACACACACACACACAAACATTCTAATATTAGAGAGCAAATTAGAGCTAATTGAGAGCTAATTCCTCATGTATTTGAATTTTAAAAAATCGGTGGTTGGTGGGGGGGGGGGGGGCGGGCAAGTTAATGCACCTATTGCAAGTGTTATTTTTAACACTCTGACACCCTAGAATTTTGGTTTTGTTTGGTTTCATTTTTGTCGGACAATTTTCTATACTAGGGATATAGGCCCTGGGTAGGAGTGCCCATCGTGGTGGTCTTTCTGAGGGAACCTAACCCGTTTTTACGCAAGATTTGAAGAAATCCACGAAATCTCCCAACGGTTAGGCCGACGGCCGCTATTGGATTCGAAACCAGCAGCTACTGTCTACCAGTTGATAGGTGGGAACCTCTTGGCCTCTGGTGGGGCCCAGAATTCTGGAATAACGCTTCTTTTTATTCTGAAATATAAGTATTGCTTGTTTATTTTCTTTAACTCATTTTTATAGATATTATTTCATTTTTTAATTTAGATGCTTAGAGATATGGAAATGAAGATTTTATTTTTAAAAATTTTGTATATTTCTACAGTATATTTCAATAATTACATTATGATTTACATATTTTTATTGAATATTTCTGTATTTATTTTTGTATTTTATATTTTAATGTATATTCGTACATTCTAATTATTTAGTTCATTAACAATCAGAAACAATATTCAAAAGAAATTATTTAAAAGTATTCCACAATTGTGTAATTTCAAATTTATCTCATTAACAAACAAAATTAATTTTTTTGGCATATTAAAAAAAAAAATGGGCAAATATTTGGAAAGTAAAATAATTAATAATTCACAATTTGAGAAATAAAAAGTGTAATAAGCGTTTACATACATATATATATTTAAAATAATAAAACTTTTCCGTAGTACTTTTTTTTTAAACTATGAAATGAAACTATGAAGAAAAAAAAAATTAAATGTAATACTATAGTATTCATCGTTTTAAACAATACTGTCAAAATCTGAGTTTCAGAGAGTCCTTATTTTTGTTGAAAGTATTACCCTAATTCAGTCCTAAGCGAAACTATCTGTATTCCTAAAATCTTGTTTCTTCTTTCGAGAATTTTCAGCATCAATCATCAATTGACTCAAGTGGACACAAACGGTAGATCTCTGACAACTCCGTGTGTCACCAATCACCGAATCTGGATTAAGGAAGGCGGATTCAAGGTTTGGCGTTATTACAATAGGTACTTTCTTTGAGTAATATTGCCAAGGCACGAAATAAGAATAAGATCGCCAATTCAAAGTGGGGGGCGGGGGCTAAGTTAACGCTTGCCCTTTTCATATAATTTGAAATATCTCCATAAAAATCCGGAACAAATTCTGGTATTAGAGAACAAATTAGAGCTCCTTGAAAGATAAATTTTGGCACCTTTGAAATTTTGATACTCGAAAGGGGGGGGGGGGGGCTAAGTTAACGCTTGCCCCCATCATATAAATTGGAATATCTCGATATTATAATGGGAGCCAATTCTAATATTAGAGAGTAAATTAGAGCTAATTGAGAGTTAAATTTTGGCACCTTTGAAATTTTGATACTCTAAAGTGGGGGGGGGGGGCTAAGTTAACGCTTGCCCCCTTCATATAAATTGAAATATCTCGAAAAAAAACGGAGCAAACTCTGGTATTAGAGAGCAAATTAGAGCTAATTGAGAGCTAAATTTTGGCATCTTTGGAATTTCGAAAATCGAATGTGGGGGGGGGCTTAGTTAACGCTTGCCCCCTTCATATAAATTGAAATATCGCGAAAAAAAAAAAAACCGGAGCAAACTCTGGTATTAGAGAGCAAATTAGAGCTAATTGAGAGCTAAATTTTGGCATCTTTGAAATTTCGAAAATCGAATGTGGGGGGGCTAAGTTAACGCTTGCCCCCTTCATATAAATTGAAATATCTCGAAAAAAAAACCGGAGCAAATTCTGGTATTAGAGAGCAAATTAGAGCTAATTGAGAGCTAAATTTTGGCATCTTTGAAATTTCGAAAATCGAATGGGGGGGGGGCTAAGTTAACGCTTGCCCCCTTTATATAAGTTGAAATATCTCGTTAAAAAAACCGGAGCAAATTCTGGTATTAGAGAGCAAATTAGAGCTAATTGAGAGCTAAATTTTGGCACCTCTGAAATTTCGGAAATCGAATGTGGGGGGGGGCTAGCTAGTGCTTTCCCCCTACTGGAATCTGGAATATCTCGATAACAAAACCAGAGCAAATTCTAATATTAGAGAGCAAATTAGAGCTAATTGAGAGCTAAATTTTGGCACCTTTGAAATTTCGATATTTAAAAGTGGGGGGGCTAGCGTTAACTTAGCCCCCCCACCTTTCTAATTTAAATATCTCGATTTTATCACCGGAGCAAATTCTAATATTAGAGAGCAAATTAGAGCTAATTGAGAGCTAATTCCTCATGTATTTGAATTTTAAAAAATCGGTGTTGGGGGGCCAAGTTAACGCACCCTTTCAGGGGCGCCGTTAACAAACGGTTAATTTTAATGTCTAAAATACCAAATAGCACCAGTATTTTTTTAATACAATTTCGTTATTATAATATCCATGAAAAAGCGCTTATGATTATTTTCAAATAAATTTGTTCAAAAATTACTGTTTAAACAGAATATATCAATATTTTAGGAGCAAAAATGCCTTTCCTCTGTAAAGGTTAAAAACCATTGTCGAAAGTTATCCTTATTTGTAGAATTCTCATAGTACAATAGAATTGCGTGATTTTTTAAATTAAACTTTCATCTGTGTCTTCAGAAGTTTCGGATGATGATGACTGAAATATATTTCGTATTTAAATTAATTGAAAAAAAGCCGCTGACATAAATAAATAATTCTTCAAGTTATGATTCGTTAACATTTAACAGCAATACGGAGCGTGCGCAGTGAAAACAGATTTCTTATAACAAACTGAACCTCAGTTTAAATACAACAATACATTTATACTAAAAGATAAATAGATTAAAAAATGTACTTCTTATTAAAAGATAACATTAAATGATGCTGAATTTGTTTGAAATACCAGTGTATAAACTCGAAAACTGTCAAGATAACCGCGATTCTTTTTCAGACATTCTGCCATTGTATTAATAACTATTTGACTATTCAAAAGTGCAATTTAATTAGTTGAGGATAAACACGTAAAAATTTGTTTGGAAATTGTAGTTAGGAATGCGTTGAAAAAACACCGGAAATAAATGTTAGAGTTATACTTATCCCGAATATTCTAGAATGATGTACGCGGATCCGAACCAAAGGTTAAACACAAGTCTTTTGCCTGTAGAATCCGAATCTCCAATAAAAATATGGAGTTTTATCAATCGCGATTTCAAAGTTGAAGCCCTCTGACCACCAGAGTTCAGTTGCGATGGTCATATTTGGCATCAATGCGTAGCTTTTTTTTAAAGATAGTTAACACATCTATTTTCGCTTTTTAAACTAATGTGCATTTCTGGAGTTAGTTATTCGACCGTTTCTACACAACTCTGTATACAGTACTATTTAGAAAAGGAAAATGTTTTTGAATTAGAAAATGATTACTACCGGAAAAATAATTAAATTGTTTTATTAGGTAAAAGCATTTTCCGATGGGTTAATACGTATGTTAAAGCTAAAAAAAGATTCGCGTTGCCCAAGTTGTCGTGAGATGTAACTTGGAAGTGAAGGACAACGAAAGATACATGCAAGTAACATTCGAGACGTCTTCTTCAATGTGTGTGTCAGATGTCCGGTAAAGTTTCGGCCGATGTCCTTGCGCCCGCGAGCGGAAACAAAATATTTTAGGAATGTGTCCTAAAACGTTCAAATCTGTCCTACACATGAAACTGTTAAGAAAGGGGAAATAACAAATAACCAAAATAGTGAAGCTTAAACTGTAACCGTTTATTTTGAGATGCATTAAACAAGTGGACAAACAGTAAATTTAAGAAGAAATTTTCTCTTTTTTTAAATGTCTCATTAATGAAAATTTTCAATAAAAAATAATGGTTAAATCTTACATTCAGTTTTACTAGCGTGAATTTGCATTGACTGTAGTAGTTCCGCCACACTGTGACAACGTATTGCCTATGTCAGTAAAAATGTTATAATAGCCTGGCAAATTGACACCAGGAATAGAAATGTCTACTATACGTGAGAGAAAAACTTTTTCTCTCAATAAGGTGCTTAAGTAAGCTGTAATTTCCTATTTACCTTCACTGGAGAAGTTTACACCGGCTGTAATCAAAATTTGTTTATACTATTAATAGAAACAGCCGCTATCTTGTGTTCATCAGTTACTCTACTTGCAACTGCTGGAAAAAAACTGCGTCTCCTCCTCTTTATTGTCTTCTTTTTAAACCTTTCGAGACTGGCGAAAAATTTTAACAACAATTTAATTTAAATTTCGAACTGAACTGTCATAATGGCATCAGAACGTTTGCTATAAAAAAATCGGTTTACTATGTACGTGAATAATTTTTTTTTTCTTATTTGGAAATAAATTTGCTCATAAATTCTGGTAGAATTTATTTCATCAGTCGAAATGCCTTGTTCCGAAAAGGATTAATGAGAATGCCTATTTAACTATCTCTTTAAAAGATTGTTGAAAGTTGATTCGCACGTTCAAGTTTCATAGCTAAGCTTCGTCTACTAAGGGTATTTTCGAAATTTAGAGTTGTTGTCAGAGAATTACTGTACTTTAAACTCTAGTATTACCCGGACAAAAATTTTCAGCCTTTTCTTTTATTTTTGTACCCTTTTCTTTTTTATGCTTTAACACTATCTGTGCTATAGTTAGACTTTTATCATGACGCCCCCATGATATGTTATTTACTCATATACAGAGAGTGGAGTAGCTCTGCTACTGGGTATACCATCAACAAGATGTACTTTTAACTTTTTTCTGTTTCATTATTTCTAAAAAAATGTAAAATCATAGATATCAACTGTATTCGTTTTATTAGCAATTTTCCTAAAATAATTTACATTAAAAGAGGAAATATCAGTTTTTATGTGCGTTCGTGATTATATAATATGTAGCACCTATAGTGGTCGTTCAGTCCGTCCGTCTGTCCGTCCGTCTGTCCGTCTGTCTGTCCGCATATAACAACGCAAAAACTACCCAACCGAATCGTTTGAAATTTAAAATACATAATTATTACATAATTTTGTCGAGTCATTTCAAATTTTATGAAAATCGGATGCTTAGATCAACTACAGGGGCAATCAAAAGTATTCCATTACATTACGGTCAATGGGGAAAAAAGTTTCAAATGCATTTTAATCGTTTGAAATTTAAAATACGCAATTATTACATAATTCTGTCGAGTTATTTCAAATTTTTTTATAACCGTGCGCATAGATCAATTACAGGGGCAATCAAAAGTATTCAATTACATTATGGTCAATGGGGGAAAAGTTTCAAATATATTCTATACGTTTGAAATTTAAAATACATAATTATTACATATTTTTTTTTCGAGTTATTTCAAATTTTATGAAAATCGGATACATAGATCAATTACAGGGACAATCAAAAATATTTCGTTACATTACGGTCAATGGGAAAAAATGTTTCAAATGCATTTTAATCGTGTTACACTCATGCGAACTTAATAAAATTTATATGCAACTATAAAGTACATATTATAATATACATCTTACATAATTTGTGGTGCAAAGAACATTTGTTATTGATTTACAAGGCCACACAAAAGTATTCCATTACATAATGGTATAGGGAGAACATTGTTTGATGAGCGTTTTAATTGTAATTCACTATTTACAATTTTATGAGATTGATATATGAAAGTAATATTTTTAAAACTTCGTTATCGTACGAACGCACCTCATTTGCTACGCTTCACGTGCAATTTTCAACTTGTTTTTTATAGAATTTTCAATTTAACATCAAATAAAACAAAAGAAAATCCTTTTATTTGATGTTTTATATAATTCGCTTAATCTGTCTTACACGACCACAAAATAGCCAGTTTAGATTTGAGAACCGCTTTCATTTACTACAGTCTTTACAACAGGGATACCTTAATGATAAATCTAAAATTAATTTTTAATCACATCAAATATCTTTTTCAATAAATCCTCATAAAATGTTTTCCAAAGATCAATCCAAAAGTAAATTACAAATAAATCTTCCACACATAGAACGTTAAATCCAAATTGAAAAGTTATTAGTCACATTCTGTGGTAACGATAAAAAAATTTTTTTAGTCGTTTGGCGGAAAGAATTTAAGAAATGGGGATTGATCTTTCAAAGTTAAGATAATTTCGAAGTAAAAAAAAAATTCTAAACTGATCAAAGGTGATAGATGGAACAAGATTTATAAGAAATTATTGAAAAAAAAAATATTATGAGAAAATGTTGAGAGGGGATAAATAAAGATTTATACGAAAATGTCGACCAAAATTCTATCGATGGTAAACAATTATTTTTATACTTATTTTTATACTTAAACTGAAAGAATTTATTGCGGATAAATTTTAATTTTAAAATGAGATATTGGCCTCTGTTGCTCTAACCCCTTAAGGACGAGTGACACGTATACGTGATGCAAAAAGGCTTAAGAATACTTGTTTATTCCCAGCAGTAAAATTTTACTTATTTAATCGGAGTATTTTCTCGATTTAACAAAGGACAAATTTCTGTTTTTAAAAACTGGTCACAAAACATTAAAAATTTCTTAAAATCTTCCCTTCGCTAAGGGCAAAAAGTCAAAAAATAAAAATAAAACAGAAAAAGAAAGAAGAAAATTTTTTTGTGTAGTGTGGTTATTGAAAGAAAAAAAAGTTATTTTAAATATTTGTTGCAGTGTTGCTAGGTTGTTGAATTTATTCATTCAAAGTGTTTGCCACGCCATTTTTCAAGTAAAGATTTTACCACAAAGTATTGCAATATAATGTTAAATTTGTTGCACAATGCTTTCAAAATTCTGCTTTTCAATTAAATATAAGTGAGTAAGGGTGATCGCAGATCGTACAGAGAATTTCGTTTAATACATCTTTCAAAACAATTTATCTTTTAATTAATTCCAAATAGTTAAATTACAATTGTTGAATTCTTATATAGACGGTAGGATCAATAAATATATTTTAAAATAATTAAACAAGGAAGTTTTTTATGTTAATCAGATTTAAAAAGTTCAAATGAAATTATTTAAATAAAATCCAAAGTTCTAATTTTTTTTTTTAATCCGAAATTTAAAAAGTTAGCCGGGATATAGATAATTTTTTTATTTTCTAAAAATGGAAAAAATAATTTAAATCAAATTTAAAATGCTAAATCATTAACGAATCGCAAAAAATTTAAAGCCAAAAGAAAACTGAATTCCTTAAAATATTATGAATGTCAGATGAACGAAACCCTAATAATATAAACCCTTCAAGTGCCCAAAAATACGAAATTTCATTTTATTAAAGCAGGCGTAATATTAAAATTTCAAGTTACAGCATCGAAGTTCGAAGTAACAACCTTCTGTTGACTAGCGAGATGCTTTATTTCCAAGCTATGACTTTAAAACGAAAAATTTTGAAATTAACGTTCTCTTCTAAAATTTAAATCCAAAAATTAGACAAATGATATGGATAAAATTTATTTAGTTAAAATAAAAAAAATCATTTTTTTCAATAATTTTTATGATTTGTCGTGTGACACTAGGTATTCAGCTATAATCATACCAGTAAATTTTTACTGAAATGAAATCCTTATCAGAGACGATAAGGATTTCATCTGACGAAAAACACCCATAAAAATATAGAAGAAACAGAACAAATGACCTCCTTTAATCAGAGTCAAATAGAGAGTGACCTCATAAAAAGTAATAAAATAAATAAAATTAAACAATTAGGAAATTCTGTGTCAAACGTAGCAAAGGAATTGTTTATAAATACAAAGTTACAAAGATTGTTTGATGCAAAGTTTTATAAATATTGAAATTATGGTGTCAGAACTGTTGCACTTTTATAATGCAAAAATGTATGAATACAATATTTACTGCGATTCTATTCATTAAATCACCATACAGAAATAGTAGGATTTCCTCTTAAATTGGACGTCACCACCTTAACAACCTAGAATCATAACCTATCATGGATAATTGAATTATTTATGTATAATTGGATTTAATATAATGAAAAAAATCTTTCATTAATATCTTTTTCCGTTTTGATTTGATTTTCATAAAACTCAAAAAAGAATTTAGATCAATACATTTCTTGTGACAGGGTCACTATTCCACCAATGAGGACTCAAAAAGCTGCGTCATTTGGACTTTATCGTGGTCACATGCGAATCCCTTGTACTCAGAAATCAAAAGCTTGAACGAAAAATAGAACAGGTTGCAGAAATTGATCATAAACGACAGATAAGCCAAGTGGCAGCAGTCGATAGAAGAGCTACAGCACAACGTTTTGTGACACTAAGAATCAGAATTGTCTGAAGCACATTGGATATTAACCCATTCGGTGCCCAGCATCTTTTGCGTAAATTTTATTTGGTTGGCACTAGTATTTTTAGAAGATTTAAATTTAGTTCATTAATCACGAAAATGCATCATTTAAATAAAATAATTATTGCTTTTCTTTTTTACCGGTGTCAAAAACAGTGCTTAATGCACCTTTTGAAGCGTCCCTAAAAAGGGACGATAGGCACTAATGGGTTAACCCTTGGCACGGCGTTGTTTTCACTGCGAAGACATCATCTTTCCTTCCAAAATTCGTTTTTGACAATAAAGGAAATTCCTTATTTAATCAAAGAAATTTTTAAATCGTCTTCTTCAAAGAAAGTTCTTTTAAAAAAGTAGTGCTAATCGAATAACATTTTTGTGTAAGAGGCACCGGAGTCTGAATGGTTATAATTATCTATAATGGTTCAAAATATCTGAGAAGATTATTGTACATTTTCATTAATAGTCTTTTTAAAGCTTTCCAACAGAGTCAGAAAGAGTATGTGAATTCGGTTTGTCTGTCTCTCTTTCTTCTAACTCGCAAAAATAGTATCGGATTAAAACGAAATAGATATATTTGAAATATATTCTCTAATGCAAACAAACTGGAATCCGTCTGTATCTGCAAGTTGTTTACCTTAGACTAAAGTGCGTGCAGCATCCATCAGCAGTGGTATGCACATTTAAATTGAACAATGTATTATTATTACTGGTATAAATATAAATATTTCCGAAGCAAAATTTTACAAAATATTAATTTATTTATTTATAATTCTTTTGTTGCCACTTTGCAAAAATAAATAAAAAAAAATAATTTATAATATAATTTTTTAATGTGTAAAAGACATTTGATGCACAGATTTTTTGTTTATTTAATTAATCATGATTGTATGTATAATGACCAACTGATTACTTTTTTCTTCTGAATATATAGGCGTTTCATTTTCTCTATGATTATTATGCACATATGCGTCTGTAATGCAGTGTTGCCAGATGGGCTACTTTTTTTAAATTCAAATTCTTGATTGGCACCACTGTTCATTGTCATGATAATTAAAGCGAAAACAAAAAGTGGTGTCAATCAACAAATCCGAATTTTAAAAAAGTAGTCCACTGGCAACATTGCTGTAATGGAAAAAACATGTAAAATAAATTAATTAATATAGATAATATTTTACGGTTATTGTGCAAAAAAAAAAAAAAATATTGTGCAAATCTACAGATCATAATTTATTTTCATATTTAATTTTAAGTCAAAATACTGAATAATTTTTTTGTAAAGTGTGCGACAAAATGTAATTTGTGTAGCCTAGTAGAGAATTTGCTTCGCTCATCTTATAAAATACAACCACACCTAAAATCATGTTTTCTTTTATTTAACCCCTTGCGGGGCGGTGGTTTCATAGATATACCACTTAATTTTAATTCCTAAACGCCACATTCGCACCGGAAATTTTTTCAAGAAAATTATGGTTTATTGAATGCGTGAAATATAGCATTTTCTCATTTACAAATAAAGTTGTTTTAAATTCCGGTGTCAGTCATTAATTTCAATACTTAAGCACTAAATTTTCCCTGCCCCGCAAAGGGTTAACTTGCTGGCACCCAAACCAGCAATATTTCATGATGTAATTCTACTAAAATAATGTTGCAGCAAGATGAGACAAGCACTTATTCTATTTCACATTTACACCATACTTTTTCCGGTTTATCAGAAAATAAAGATTTTTATATTTTTAGTACGCAAGTTGATTTATGAGGAAATCGTACATAATATAGACTAACGTGATATGTGATCAATTAGCCACTTAACCCTTTCCGGCACGGGCAAAATCTGTTAGTTAAATGACAAATTTTCACCTGACACCGGAATTCACAAACGAATTTTTTAGATATTTTGAATTCCTTAATTTAAGGTTTTAATGTAAAAGTATTATTTTACTAAAATATTACTGGTGCCGTTTGCAAGTTTGGAATTAAAATTAGGTATCCCAGACCGGGATATGTGTGCCGGAAAGGGTTAACAGATCAATATTTTTGAAAAAAAAGAACTTTCAAGTAATGCCTATTTTTTATGTCTTTACAGCATTTTTATTCTTTTACCACCGGTTTTTCAAAACAGACATTTTTGCCTAATAGAATCAGAAAAATGCTCGGGCTAAACAATGCAAAATACCGTAATTCACATAATCTTAACCCTCCACTGCATCGTGGCTCATATATGGCACATACCTAAAATCACAATTACTTGCATTATGTGTCATGAATTTGGCCAATAGGATCACTGGAACTGATAAAGAGGAGTCCAAAAAATAATAAAACACTTATTTTGTCCATATGAGCTGGCTGCATTGGACACAAGATTAGAATTTATCCTTCGGAAAGAAATAAAAAAATTGATCATGCTTTTAAGGCCGAATTTACTTTTATTGTTTTTTAATACTAACTAGTAAATCTGCAGATCAACGTCAGCTTTGTTCATATTTTTTTAAAACACACTTTGGGTAATATTCAACTTCCTGAAAACTGCAATTTAAAATTTTCAAATTGCGTAATTATTTATAAGAATAAAATAAGAATTAGAAGTTTTCAGCCATCAAAAGCGGTAAATTAAAAATTTAGTTATGTTAGGATATTGTGAAATTTTCATGATCTATTATTTTTGTTTTCTTTATTATAACATAGTAGATTTCTTCAAGGGGGCTCCGCCCCCCTGAACCCCCCGAGCCTCACTTAATTTAAATTTGTCACTTTCTAATAATTGTGCTAATGGTTATTGTATATCTTGCATTTCTTTATACATTTTGATTTATAAGAATAAGTAACAGTTTGGGCAAATATTTTTCATTATCCTCATACTTCTACATGCCTGCCAACCACAAACACCTAAACCTGATGCATCAGGAACTTTTGTAAGTGTAAACTCAGTAATCTAGAATTTTACATTTTTGTTTCCGGAAAAAAAAGAAAAAAAAAGTTTTGATTGCATTTTGCTCAGTTATAACGGGACAGACAGACATACAGAAGAAGAGACTGACATATGAAAAACAAAAATTTTCTTGTCTCCAAAGTAAGCCTTCAGTGAAGTTTCGACGATGACGTCATTATTCATGAGTTATTGATATCCATGTTTCTTGTATTTTTAACGACTACTATAAAATACCTGTTTTTGTTCAACTATGACGTCATATTTTACTAAGTGAAATATTTATAAAAAATATAATTCTTTTTTATTTCTTTTACTTCAAATTATGTCCCCCATTTTTGTCAGAAAAATTCTTATTAACGAAACGAATTATGATTGCATATTTAATATTTAACAAAAAGTACTATATCTATAGTTATTTTAATTCTGACGTCATATTTTTTTTTCATAGTTTAATTTTTCGAATGGAAATTGCTCAAATGAAACTTATTGCTGTTGAAAAATTATTATTCCAAATTTTGATTTTTTTTTTTTGTTTGGCAAGGATAAAGGAAATTGGTTAAATTTTATCTAAAAAATCCCTATTGATTCTGTATGAAAAAGAAGGAAATTTTGTATTATTAAGGAAAATATTTGAATAAAATTAATAAAACATAGCCTATGTTTTTTTTTTCTGGGCTATGCTATATTTATTCGCAAAGATACAAAGACATCAATTAATTCATAAATTTTGATGTTGACTTCATTTAAATTTTGTACACGCTTTCAAATTTATAACATTATAAGGATAAGGATTAAGATGAATGGTTGCTTAGCAACCATTAAAAGAAAATAAAGAAAATGAAATAAATACATTTCAAATAAGTAAATCGCTAAAACAAATTAGTTTATATTATTGAAACACATTTATAAAAAATCTCCAAAATTGACAGTAATAATTTTAAAAATCTGACAAATGCGTTGACAAAATTTCAAAATAATACGAATAATTTAACTGGTAAATTTTAGTATTCATTTATCATTGAATTCCATTAATCAAATGTGTCATTTTCTCTCAGGGGAAAAAAATGAAAATCATTGGATTTGCCATAGAAAAGCATTATTGCGCGAAATAAAATATTCTATATCTTCGGAACGAATGAATCAAATCTAACAAAAAACTATTCAGCTTAATCCCAGTGTCTCACTAACATACCCACATAATTTCAAGCCAATCGAATGCTTTTTACGTCAGTTATCGCGGAACAGACAGACAGACTGACAGACAGACAGACGGACAGAATCCAAAAAATTTCGTGTCTCCAAAGTAAGCCTTCACTGACGTTTCGGCAAAAATATTAATTTAAAACAAATTGCAGAGTGTTAAGCAGATAAAATTAATTATTTAAAGCCCATTCAACTGCGAAATATAGCAATACAATACTTAAAAACTCTTATTGTGTATATAGGGTATACGCCATAAAACATCAAATTTTAGCTGAAAATTTGAAATTTAATTTTTTCCCCATTAATACACCGATATATAGATTACAAACAATTTTTTTTTCATAACATTAGAAAAAATCGTGCAGTGAAAGGTTAAACGTTGTTGGAAGGCGTTAATAACTCTTATGAAGATTAAAAATTACATTTTCTTTATTTTTCATGCAGTCATTGATGACAGCAGAATCTCATGATTATAAACAACTTTAAGCCATATGCACACAAATAGAGAAATATATTTATTATTTAAAGTATTTACGACAAACATTTTTTGGTGTGAGTTTTAGAAAAATTCTTTTTAAAGTTCTTTAATGATAAACAAATTCTATATTCGCGAAAATCTTCATAATAAATAGAGTTCGCATATTTTTATCCCACATATAAAAAAGCTTTTCCACTTTATTTAATTTCAGAAAAGTAATGCAAATCTGGCAAACAAAAGAGGCTATTCTAAGTTCTGTATTTTAAAAATTAAATAAAAAAATATCTAATTATTAATTGTGGCGCCAGGCGTTTTAGAAATTCGAAGCAGTGTGTGAAAATAAATATATAAAATTAGGGTCTTAAAATGCATTCTAATTTGAAACTTGTTAGAGATGTTTCTACCCATTGCACATGGGACAGATAATTGTTAAAAGTAAAATAATGATATTTGCGTTGTTTGTAACATCATCTCCGTGCTCTGACATGAAAAGAGGCAAAAATTCTAATCTTCTGCGACCACTAATTACCGAGCTATGGTACTTGAAATATTATTATATTTTTTTCACTTTCGGACGCTAAGACCGTTTAAACAACATTTTAACTTTTCAAAAGCAAAAAAAAAAAAAAAAAAAAAAAAAAAAAAAAAAAGCATGTGATTCATGCTTAATTAGTTAAATAAAATAACTTAAATGACATATATAAAATTGAATAAAAATTGAAAATGAATACATATATATTTTTCTACAGGTAAACCACTAATAATACTTAAAACTCATATATTATATTAACGATCCTTAATTTGGTGAAATGTTTCTCAAGAATTTCCTATGAATAATCGCTTTTTTTTCGACCATACGCTCAGTTCTATATATCACATACTACTATTTTTGCGCCATCTAATTTGCGAAAAATATATATATATTATTGAAGAATAAGTTTTTTGTGAAAAATATAGCTCAATTTCCTAATTTTTTTATGATACTTTTTTAAAACTTTCATGCATAAATGATTGTTTTAAAAAATAACGGACTAGATATTGAGAGCAAATAGAAAAAAAAAAAAAGACAAATCACGCATAAAGCACAAATTACGAAATACGTTCTAACTTAGTCAAAATAAATTAACAGAAGTTTACAATTTAATATTATGAAAGATGATGTTTAATGAAAGAGATAATAAAACGCAAAACACAATCGAAAACACATTTTAATCAATTCCCATTTATAGTCAGAGAACCATCCGAAATCTTTTCAGTAACCGCTTTTTTCATTTACAAATCTGTATATGGGTATTTCCATGAGCATTTGTCGTGTAAGTCACATTTTTAGTGACTGCTAAATTGTTGCCCACCGTTATTTTCGAAAGGTTTACATGGTCTTATTCAATCAATGAAATAGATCTGATAAAATAAGTCATATTTTTCCGATCTAAAATACCGGTATTCAAAATCGTTGTGCGTGACTTACACGACATGTCTTCATGGAATTACCCATATACAGCCCTTCATATGTAAAAAATTTCTAGTATGCATAGAGTGTAAAATATTTCACTCAAAATTCGAATTGATTACATGCAGATTAATTTGTACTTTAAAAATTCCGTTTCAAGTTATATTTTAATTTTATCTACTATAAACGGAGTATTATATTCTTTTTGGTAACAAGTACAGGGCTTCCATTCGGTCCGCTTATGAAACACCACTTTCGTTTGAAGAAAACTTTTATTCATAAATTTCGCAAAAACATGCCAGAAAGTTCGCTTCTCTTGCAATCTTTGGAGATGGCTACCGCGAATTCCTTTCAGAAAAATATTGGTTTTCAATAAGCAAACCAGTGGGAGCTTCGTAAATTTATTGTTGCAAGTGGACTATTTTAAAAAAAAATCAAGTTCATGGCACCACTTTTTTTGTAATAGTAAAATTTTATTTATTTAATGAATATATTCTTCAGTTAACCCGTTTCGGTACACTGTGCCCAGTCCGGTATACCTAAATTTAATTCCAAATTTGCAATCGACACCAATAAAATTTTAATAAAATTTTAATTTTACAGTGAAAGCTTAATTAAGAGATTTATAATTTCTGAAAAAGTCGTTTGTAAATTCTGGTGTCAGTCGATAATTTCTCATTTTACTAACAGAATTTGCCCGTGCCGAAAAGTGTTAAGAAGAAAATAAGTTCATTTTACCTTTTCAGAAAAGTGCTACTGATTTAGAAATCTAAATTTTAAAAAAGTAGCTCATTGGCAACACTGAACAAGTTTCTTGCAAGAAATGAAAATAATTACTAAAACTACTTTTAAATTGACTGAGATTTCTTTTTATGATTGGAATATTTTAATACTAAATTGAACATTAGAGTGAGCCGAAAAAAACGTTTTTTCGATTTTCGATGATGGCGAGTGTGGAAAAGTGGCTACTAGTGGCACTCAATTCATACAAAAAAATTGAGATTGTTTGGATATTTCTTTACACTGCCGCAAACGGCTTGAAATTTTGCAAAAATGCTCATTTTTTAACTTTTTTCGAAAAAAATTGAAAAGTGTTAAATTAAGTTTATTTTGGTTGTATTTACTTGAAAAGGCATATTTAACGTACCAAATTTTTAAATAAGATCTTATCATGCATTATTTAATATCTATGTGTATTATAACTTAGCTTATTTTTATAGATTTTTCTCGTATAATAGGCACAAGTTGTATTTGTTTGAATCGATCGTTAGTTTCTCTCTTATTTATGTCCCTTAGTCTTCTTTATATTTTCCTGTGTGTCAAACGTCATATATTTGGGCAACGGACAGCAGTATACTTCAAAAATAAATCTGAAAGGTGAGAAGGGGGTGAAACAGGACTCTAAGCGAGCGCAATGACTCGTCGTAATACTGAAGGAGTGAAGGACGAAATAGATGAGAGCCAAAATGCGATAAAGGATTCTCAGTTACCTGCAGGGATGAGATTTCCGCTTTTTTGCACACCAGTAAAATCTAAGAGAAAATGCTATATTACTTAATCGAAACATTTTTGCGATTTAAGAGAACAACATTTTCTCTAAAATTATACTGGTGTCCAAAAAAGCGGAAATCTCATCCCTAGTTACCTGCAACATTTGTTCATGAACGTCAAACCTTTTTCTAGTGAGATACAGTGCTTTTTGGATCGTTTAATGTTCCATTATAATGTTTCGTGCGTTTTATTACGAAGAGTTTAGAAATGGCTAGTATGAAGGACTATGGTAATGTAAAGACACGCAATAGAGTGAAAAATAGCCTTTTGGAGGCATCGTGCATATTGAAAGTAATGCAATCGCTCACTTATGCTGATAATCATGCGCCACTACTACTGGTTGCTTCACCATGTAAAAGTTTTGACAGCAGAGGATATGAATCTTGTCATTGATAAAAAACAAAGTCAGAAGAGAGAAACAGAGACTTGGAAAGAAAATAGAGGCAGAAGAAGTTTTTGAAAGAAGGAAAATTAAAAGCATATTTTTTGATGGTAGAAAGGATATTCAGAGGAAAAAAGAACAAGCGGCACCGGAAAAGAAATAGCAAAATCATTATATAACTTTCCAAGTCACCACACTTACGATTTTTCTGAACTGACAGCGCTTGAGTGTGATGGCACCACTGCTAATACAGGAAAACACCATGTTGTCATTGCTGTCTTGAAAAAAAAAAAACTAGGAAGAGAGCTGCAACATTTGATATGTATTCTTCATATGAACGATATCCCACTTCGACATCTACTCCCTAAACTTGATGGTGAAACACGGGACCTAAGACCTTAGCCAAACCAATCGGTGGTAGACTAATTGGGTGTGAAAATCTGCATGTCACTTTGTTCGAGCCTATTGCTGTTTCATGGATATCAGAAATGGAAAATATTAAAGATCTAAATACCGATCCAAAGTACTTATTTAATATTTATGCCGCAGTTTCAACCGGAGTATGTCCTCGAGAAATGAAAAACAGATAGCCTCGACTAACTTTGAAATTGAGATGGATCACAACTGCTTGCAGAATTTTACAGTCATGCGTTAGTAGTTTAAATCCTGATAAAGCGTTAAAATATCTCGCTCAAGTACGTACAACGAGTTTTTGCGCCCGTGTGGTTTTCTGTAAGGAAAAGCCTATATTACGTGGACGGACTCAGACATATTTTGCAACAGATATGTTGCAACAGTTTTTAACAGATGGCCTAAAGGAGACAGTGCATTCAGTCATCCAAACAAATGGATACTATGATCATCCCGAGAATTTATTGATAGCAACGGCAACCCATGATAAACAATATATTAAAAGAATGGCATGGAAAGAAACAAGTATGCCACAATTTAAATAAAATAAAAAAAACATAGTGCGAGAGTTTCAAGTTCCAAAGCTAAACTTTAAAGCAACGGAACACTATGAGTGCATCGAGTGGGTCGCCACCGAAATCAACGATCCTCCTATAACAAGAATTTTTTCACTAGAAGAAAGAAATTTGAAGAAAACGTAATTTTCAATTGAAGAATTTTCAATTGAAGAAAACGTAATTTCAGAATCCGTGTTAGATGAGTCATTAGTTTGCTTTCCAAGTCACCCCCAGGCTGTGGAAATAGCCGTTAAAATTGTTACAGAAGCTGCATGAAAGGTATGCGGGAGTGAAGGAAGGATACCTTTATTAGAGCAAAACTTCAAGCGCGGAAAAAGATACCAAAATTAATTTCTTAGAAGGAATTTGTAGCGTAAAAAAATATGCATTTTGAATATAATATTCTATGGGTTGGAGGTGGGTGGAACTCGATGTGCAGCTACCTCCTCGTGGTGAGTTCTGGGTTGTTTCGCGTTGGTACCGAACGTAAAACAGCTAAACAAGCTGTACATTTTAAAAGAACATAGCACTAAAATAATGTATAATTAGAGATTACTTAGCCATTTGTCACATTAAATATATCTTTTCAACCAAATACAACCAAAATAAACTTAATTTAACATTTTTTTGTTAAAAATAGGGATGAGAGTGTTCTGCGTTTTTACATACCAGTATAATATTAGAGAAAATATTATTCTATTAAAACGCAGCATTTTTCGTTTGAGTAAAATAACATTTTCTCTAAGATTATACTGGTGGGAAAAAACGCGGAAAATTCTCATCTCTATAAAAAAGTTCAAAAATCGGCATTTTTGCAAAACTTTAAGCCATTTGCTGCAGGGTAAGGAATTGTCCATAAAAATCTCAAATTTTTTGTGTGAACTGAGTGCCACCAGTGACCATTTTTCCGCATCCGCCATCATCGAAAATCGAAAAAAGGTTTTTTTCGGCCCACCCAATTGATAAATTTTAATTTAAACTTTTGATAATATTACTTAAGGTTTTTTGGAAATTTTCTACCAGAAAAAGTATGTATATATATTTTATAAATATTTAAAAAATCATTCGTGTTTGTCTCTTTGATGAAGTTTTGTATCGTTCAAGTAAGTTGTTCCCCACGGAACATTCATTATGAAATCGGAGAATTCGGATTACAAACTTCAAAATGTGCGATTTCTATTAAACACTCCCCCTATATCGCTATTTTTTAAAATTTCATGCATAGCTGCCAACATCTTCCGCTTTTTTGGCCCGGAAAAATTTTACAGTAAATTTTACCATTTCAAATCGTCGTAATCTGCCGAATAAATAAGTAAAACAATTCCGTCAAATTTTTCTGGGACAAAAAGTCAGAAGAGTTGGCAACTATGATTTCATGATACATGCAAATTATTTAGATTCACTTATGTACCTTGTGGCATACAAGTATAAATTTCCTGAATGCGGTACGACTGCAGTTAGCATGAAACCAGTTATCCAAACAAGAAGGTTTGGTTATTTTAATCGCAGAGTATATTAAAATTGGGCTGAAAATTACTGTTTACAAAGTGCGGACGTAAACAGGTTGCAATTGGTCGGCACAGTGTACAACCATTAACATTTTTCACGGTTTTTTTTATATAACTGCAGTTTAGAGAAATAGTATAGCAATTAAAATTAATGTATTTATGATTGGAATAGTCATGTTTCTTTAAATAAATCAAACTATGTCTATTTTCACATTAGTTCGCATAAAAGCAAATGTTTTATTTTTAAAAATAATGAAATATTGTTTTAGAATTTTTGTTAACGATTTTATTTACAATTTATTTTATTTGAGTTGCGATGTTGAAATTTTTGTTTCTGGGCGGTTCTACGACCATTTTTTGCAAATAAGGGGTAAACAGATTGAGACAGTGAAAAACGGGACATCACAAACATACATGTCTAAATCGGATTCAAATCCGGTACACTTTCTCCAGTAGCCAATCTTCTAACTATTAGAAAAGCAAATGGACATTATAATAGTAAAAAAAAAAAAAAAAAAAAAAAAAAAAAAAAAAAAAAAAAAACTTAAAATAATTTCCAACGCTTGCGGAAAGCAAAATATTTTTTTTCGTAAATTCTTTATTAAATGTCGTTAATCACAAACATTTTCGAAGATCATGCATTGTATTTTTGTAAACGTTTTTGGAAGAGCAAGACGGTTTTTTATTTTATTATTTTTATTTTTTTTACCGCCTGTTGTGAAATGTGTAGCCTATAATCAAGGATAATGGAGGTTTTTTTTTATATTAATACCATCGGTCGGAACAGGGTTTTATCTTAATTAATAGAATCGGTTCTGCTTCGAATTTCATGTAAGAATGTTAAGGTTAAAAGTTAATAACAGAGTAGAAATTTAAATTAAAATGTGAAAAGTGAAATGTTTAAACGTGTATCATTATCGTCTTTTTTTTATTGTTTAGCTAAAAATATATGCTTCTTACGAAAAGATTTTCATAAATTCAAAAATAAATTAATTTAAAAATGAATTTAAGTTAAGTCTAATACTATGGATCAGCTCAAGTTGAGCTGATCCATAGTATCAGAACAGATTAAATAATCATTGAGGTTATTTGAGTGAAATAGTCCTCCAGTATTCGTGTGTCCGGGATGGCTCAGTTGGAAGAGCATTGGCGGCTTCAGCCAATACATCCCTGGTTCGAAACCTGGCCCGGGCTTTTTTTCACCCACATGGAAAATTTACATATCTTATAATTACACACATTATTATTACTAGCGGGATTCCGTCATTCACGTCGAATCGATATATTATTCTCGTTATTTTAGATACAATTAGTTTGACCTGAGCCATAGTAATCCAAAATCACTCACTTATTAATTTTTTTTCAAGCATGCAAGCTAAACCAAAACTCTTCTTGAGGCTAAAAACGATGGCATACGAAATTTATTGAAAATCGTGAGAGTCATTTTCTAGATAAAATTCGCTTGGCCTAAACTCCTTAACCCTTTCCGGCGCAGTGTTACCACTCCGGCAACACCTAATTTTAATTCCAAACTTACAAACGGCACCAGTAATGCTTTAGTAAAATGTTACTTTTACAATGAGAGCTTAAGTCAGGGAATTCTTAATTTCTAAAAAATCTATTGTAAATTCCGGTGTCAGTTAACAATTTCTCATTTTACGAACAGAATTTGTCTGCGCCGGAAAGGGTTAAGAGCCAAATAGACCCACTCATCCACGTTTCTCGATCATGCGAACTTAACCAATTATCTTGTGTAGCTCGAAATAGGTAGAATACGAAATGTTATCATATTCGTTAGAGTCGTTTTTTCGGTAAAAATATTGTTTGAAGTGTAGTGATCTAAAACTGATCTACTAAATTTCTCTAACTTGTGATCGCTCCCTGTGATTATCCCTTACCGATTCTTGAATCGGTATCTTGATCGATGTTTTTTGAGCAGTTTTTTAGATACAATTAGCTCGACCCGGACCCACAGTGTCAATAAATGACCCACAAATGGAAATTCCTCGAATATGCAATCTAGTCAAATGAATGATCTTTTGGTATAATATCTCGTGACCTGAAACAGTATAATGCAAAATTTTGTCAAACACGCTTGAGATTTTTTTAGGTGCAATAAACTTATTCAAATCCATTGTCACCCACTTATCATATATTCGAACATGCAGTCATGCTCATCAATCTCCTTGAACCTTAAAACGAAAAAATACAAAATTTAGTTAAAGTAGTTAGAGCCTTATTTTATTATTAATATTATTACTATTATTACTAATTGATATATTTAACATGACCCGAAATAACTCAATAATCGAAATTTCTCGAATATGATATCTAGACCAATCATTTTTTCGCGCCAAGAAATGAAAGTTCTCGTTAAACATAAGGAAAAGGTTCTAGTCAAAACAATTTGAGCCGCTTTTTAGGTATAATTAGCTTGACCGGGTCCACAGTGATCCAAAATGACCCATTAATCGAATTTCGTAGAACATGTGACGTAACCCAATGGTCTTTTCGAATCCGTAAACGATAGAATACAGTATTTAAACAAAATCGTTCATGTCCTTTTCTAGATAATTAGCTTGACCCATTTTGACCCAAAAATGATCCATTAATCAAAATGTCTCAAACACGTGACCTAGCAAAATGATCTTATCGTGCTCAGAAACGTATAATACGAAATACTGTCAAAATCATTTGAGTTAATTTTTTGATAGAATTAGCTTGACCGTAACCCAATTGTGACCCAAAATGAACCACTAATTGAATGTTATTAAACATTAAGTTAGCTTTACTCATAGTGACCAAAAAATGATCCACCAATCAAAATTTCTCAAACACGTGACCTAGCAAAATAATCGTATCATGCCTGGAAATGGTATAATACGAAATTTTGTCAAAATCGTTTGAGTCTATTTTTAGATAGAAATAGCTTGACCCTGATCCATTGGGAGCCACAATGACGCGCTTATTGAGTTTTCCTAAACATTCGACCTAGTACAATAATAGTATTGTGCCCGAAAAATTAGAATATAAAATTTAGTCAACAAAATTCGTTGGAGCCATTTTCTAAATAAAATTTGTGTGACCCAAGATGACCCAAAAATGATCCACTAATGGAATTTTCTCCAACATGTGATTTAACCCAATCTTCTCTTAATCCAAAACGACAGAATACAAAATTTGGCCAAAATCAATGGAGCTGTTTTTTATATAAAAACCAGTTTGATCCATAATGACCCACTGCTTGAAATTTTTTGAACATGTGACCTAGTCCAATAATTTTCTGGTGCCAAAAATCGTTTGGATATGAAATTTCGTTAAAATCGATGGAGCCGTTTTTCAGCTATAGTTATCTTGACCGGGACCCATTATGATCCAATATGTGACCACTAATAGAATTTTCTCGAACATGTGACCTAGTTCAATGGTGTTCTGGTATCCGAAAACGGTAAAATTTAAAATTTTGTCAGAATCGTTAAAGCCGTTTGTAAGATAAAATTTACACTCACAATTTTAGCTCGTATTATAGTATAAAATAGATTTTTCTGGAAATGAATTTTATATCACCGTACTTAATATTAAAGGAAGAAAATTTTGTCACCGGAAAACATAAGTTCTAAATAGTAAATATAAAATATTTTATGCTGAGCCCTGTGACTTGTTTTGTTTTTCATGCGTCACTTCGTGAAACTTTGTTGTTGTTATAAGCGGCGAGGGTAGTAATGAAAAGCAACTTGTTAGTTTTAACGTTCATTGGTTTCACCACAAAATATTAATTCCGATGCGCAACACTGACACCGGTATTTTTATCTAAAAATATCCCTTTTATTATGTATGTGAAAAATCACGTTTTCTTATTTAGAAATATATTTGTTCTTAATTACCGGTGTCATTCATTTATTTCGACATCTTTACAATGAAAATGCTATGATCGTTAAAGGGTTAAATCACAGGCGGATTAATTGGTTATTGTAATTTTCTATTGTAGTCAAAATATTTACTTTCAACTTGTTTAAATTATGGATTAATTTTTATGTAATCAATTTCACGTAAGCGTTTTAAACTTTGCATGATCTTGAAATATTTTCCTTTCAGAGTGATCCAGACTTTAAATATTTAATTCGAAAAAGTGTTGTTAACTCACTAATGTTATCCGGAAAATTCTGCGGTATTCTGTTAAGAGAATGTTAAAATTATTGAGTGACACGATAAATTTACCTAAAATTATTACAAAATAAATAAATAGTTTCCAATACGTACATTATATAAGTAAACTTTTACACAGAAAATTCCGGTGAAAATGTGGCGCTTGTAAATTCAATATTTATTTAAAAAACGCAGAATTTTCTGGATGACCTAAACATAGTTGCCAACTTTTCTGACGCGAAAACAGACGACCAGAAAAAATTTAATTGCAAATATTTGCCTTATTTAATGGGCGGATTACGACGATTTGCAATGACAAAATCTGCTTTAAGAATTTTGTGGCATTAACCCTTTCGCGACGGGAGCATTTAACGAAATTTTTAATGTTTTGTCACCGGTCTTTAAAAACAGAAAGTTGTGCCTTATTAAATGGAGAAATTGCTCCGATTGAAGAACACAAATTTCACAGTAAAATTTTACTGGTGGGGTTAAACATGGATTGTTAAACCTTTTTTTTCGGCTCGTATACGTGTCGCTCGTCCCCAAGGGGTTAAACGGCGGAAGACGTTGGCGGCTATGGTTTTTTATGGTTTTATGGTTTTTTATGGGGGGTTTTATGTGAAATACAATGTTGCGAGATTGGGGATTTTATCCCCATTTTGGGGGATTTTGAACCTCCAGGAATTTTTTGGGAGGACAAGTAGTTCTTGGAGAAATGTTTGGGGGCTATCAACATTTTGAGAGAAAAATCTGGAATGTTTTCCTCTATTTCAAATAAAATTTACTTTTAGTCATATGACAACATTGGATTTATCTGGAATAATATTTTGATTTGGATAACGAAAATAGAATTATGAAATTAGGTTTTCTCGTGGTCGTGCTCATTGTTGTTTACAACATTACAGTTTACACGAATAACAGGTGAATCATGACCTGCTTAGACAATCTACAATTTAATCTTTAGATAACTGCGGCAGAATCCCCTAGTTATCGCGGACAAATATACCAACACATATACATTTTTTTTTATCAGTATAGATTTATATAACCTTTTTCGTTTAAGACAGAATATTTTGTGTAATGATAGCAAAGGCTTTATAAGGCTTGCAATTGCTTTCGACAATCACATTTCTACGTTTACAATTTAATATTACTCTCATAAAAAAGTTATTAAATCTATTACATTTTTAAATCACAAGATTTTAAGAACAGCTCCTTTTGTATAAACATTTGAATAAATAGTTTATATTCTTTAACCCTTTAAAGTTCATTGGTTTCGCCACGAAACCACAAAATTTTAATTCCGATACGCAACACTGACACCGGTATTTTTATCTAAAAATATCCCTTTTATTATGTATGTGAAAAATCACGTTTTCTTATTTAGAAATATATTTGTTCTTAATTACCGGTGGCATTCATTCTTTTCGACATCTTAGCAATGAAAATGCTATGATCGTTAAAGGGTTAAGAGAGGTGTTACAAAAAGTTAAAAACAAATATTATTGACATGTTTCGATTCCAATCTAATAAGAGCCATAATCATAATAAAAATTAAAATACAAATCGTTTCACGGTCAATAGAAACAGCACACGACAATGAAATGTAAATAAAAACCACGCGCTTTATTGTAAAAACAATAAATTAAAAATAGACCATGATCAAAAATTAATTTCCAATTTGTTTTTTCTTATTCAAGCTTTCACGAGGAATTCATTCATAAACTCTAACCATAACCTAGGAATAATGAAAGAAAAATTATCATTGCAAACAAAATTTTTACGCGTATAATTTCAATAGACTCCCTTATAATGAATTTAGGACAACAATTTGATACGAAACATAATTTGCTTTCATTAAACAGAATTTTTATCATCTCATCTAAATATAATCAAGATTAAGCAGTGTTAGTACGACCAAATTTAATATCAGATTCTTGTTCACCTTTTCTAATTCCAAGTTTGCTCCCAGTCATGTTTATGTAATATTTTAAATCACCTTTTTCTGTACTAAGGAATTTCATAAACCCCTGCAAGATCCTCATGTCCTATAGGGTCAAATTGTTTATTGAGTAAACTCTTTAATTTTGGTGGAGGCGTCGCAATCAATTCAATGTTAAACTTTTTTAATTTGAATTTTAACTTGAAAAGAACAATGCTTTTATACATCTGCTACGACAGGTACTACCAACGCTCCTCAACAACTTTGTTGAATACCCGTAAATTAAAATTTTTGTTTCGGAATAATGCGCTTTTCTCAAAAACTATGTACCTAGGATAATCGCTATAATTTTCCTGCAAGGCTTAAATTAATGTGTACTACCTATAATTTTTTCATAATTTTAGTTTCTTTAGATTCGGAAATAGAGGAGGGCATATTTTTGCACTACATTTTCGACTATATCTCTGAAAATGTAATATCTAAATATAAAAGAAATGTATTTCTGAGTACATCTTAACGAAAACTTTCACAAATAAACCTGCATGATACATAAAGAAAATATATATTTCTTCTAGTAACTTGATTAATTCTCCTACTTCTCAGTCCTCTCTATATATTTTTGAGTATTTAATAATCTGTAAATATGTGGGGGAATAATCCTTATTGCTTCCTTCAATTTCAACTTTCCTCATTACATAGTTTAAGAGTAAAGTGGCTATGACAGACAGATAGACACAAGAGTGACTTTATAATGGTTTCGTTGATACTTTTTAAGTACGGGACCCTAAAAATGACACATTTTTAATTTCCTAACGTTAGTCGTTACAATAGTGTTCTAGAAATCATATTTATATCATCATTTTATTTTAAAGAAAAAGAGTTTTTAATACCGGAAAAAGTAGCTTTGAAGAGTGCATGTAATTTATTTTACAGAGATAGCTCCATGTGTTTTGTATTTATTTGTTGTAGCGTTCTCGTAACCTAGCCTTTTTTATAGACGGCGAGGAAAATAATAAACAAGTTGGAAATTGCACGTGAACGTAGCAAATGAGGTGCGTTCGTACGATAACGAAGTTTTAAAAATATTCAGATCTTGATGATATACTAGAGCGTACTCCGGATACAGTATAGTAGTCGAAATCTTTACGTTTCTGTAAATATGCAGGAAATAATTTTTATTACATCTCAGCAACGTATATCTTATTCATAAAATGTGAAATAGTTGAATATAATTAAAACACGTACCAAACCATGTTTCCCCGTATAGCATTATATAGTGGAATACTTTTCTGTGGCCCTGTAATTTAATAATAAAAATTCTTTGCATCACAGATTGTACAGAATGCATATTTTAGTATATATTTCATAGATTCATGCCAATTCTATTATGTTCGAATGAGTGTAACATAATTAAAATGCATTTGAAACTTTTTCCCCATTGACCGTAATGTAATGGAATCCTTTTGATTGTTCCTGTAATTGATCTATGCATCCGATTTTCATAACATTTGAAATGACTAGACAAAATCACGCAATAAGTATGTGTTTTAAATTTCAAACGATTAAAATGCATTTAAAACTTTTTTCCCTATTGACCGTAATGTAACGGAATCCTTTTGAATGTCCCTGTAATTGATCTATCCATCCGATTTTCATAAAATTTGAATTGACTCGACAAAATTATGTTATAATTATGTATTTTAAATTTCAAACGATTCGGTTGGGTAGTTTTTGCGTTGTTATATGCGGACAGACGGACGGACAGACGGACAGACAGACGGACAGACGGACGGACTGAGCGACAACAATAGGTGCTACGTATTTACATAATTACGAACGCACCTAAAAAGTAATTCGTTAGTGTAGTGTCACTTGGTGTTACTTGATTACTACTAGTTCCTTATAATGTAGAAATGGGAAAAGTCGAATGATTTTTTTCAAGTTGTTTTAAAAATCAATTGATTTCAAATAAAGTAATTGACAGAACCGTCCTTAGTAAAAGCGGGGACAGATAAAGGAACTTATGCGATGTCTTATCTTTTCAAACTAATAATCCTTCTTCGCTCCACGAACATACATTAGAAATAATCACTCAAATAATGTTTATCGTTTATCTCATATCATAAACAACACCGTCCTTTTTACCAGTGAATGTTATAACTTCCAAATAACAAGTGTATGGACATTGGGTACAATCGGAAATATCACTGTCATATGTGGAGCATTATTTGATTCCCCATTTGCTTAAGAGTTCACTGATCCGAGCCTTGCCGGAAATTCCAACCTTGTCTTAATTCTGGCTCTCCGTTTTTCGACAAACACTGATTGGACAGAAAATGGACATCATTCTGTCCATGTAGGTCTAAAACCTGTCTCAGATTTTTTTTTTTTTTTTTTTTTTTGAAACGGTTGAATATTATCATTATTTTTATCTGGGCCCAGTCGGGTCTAAACATTACATTATCTGAAATAGGTTGGCAATGGTATTTCAATTAAAGAAACCTAGTCCATGCCCATGTCGATGTGACAAGTTTAATTTTTAAGTAATTGCAATATTTTATCTTTTTTTATCGAAACCTGTCGAAATTTAATTTTCTTCAACGAATCACCATTATATATGTTTTGAAATCTACTTACCAACGCCCTTTCAAATCTTTAAAATAAGGGTTTTCCTGAATCATCTTCTCCTTTTTAGTAATTTGGTTCACCAAATTACTTTTCTTTTTAAGAGTAGCATTACGGGAAATTTCTACTTAAGTTTTATAAAAACAGTGAACACCGATGTTTGTTTTAAGACAGTTTAAATTAGTATTTTAACTGTGAATACTAAATACTTTGAATACTAAAAGCAAATTTCATATAAAAAAAATTTATTCCGAAAGTATATATTCATTTGGTGACGATCGCCGTAATTCTAGTGTTAAATGAGTGTTTTAAAATTATCGGGAAAAATGCAGAGTCCTAGGAATATTTTATCGTCAAATTATCGCAGTAGCATATGACAAGTACTCTTCAACTGAGACATGCGTCTATTTTTCGATTACAAATGCAATTTTACACATTGAAAACCATATCAGGATTTCTTTTTCTTGTGTATAAAATCCATATTTGAAACTTTATTTGAATTCTTTGGATAAAAGTGGCTCGAAAAAGATATAATTTATGTATTTTTTCTTAAATTTTCACAGACATAACCCTTTAACGTTCATTGGTTTATCCACGGAACCAGAAAATTTCAATTCTGATATGCAACAATGACACAGAAATTTTAATTTTAATAAAACATTTTTATTATGTATGTGAAAAATCACTTTTTCTTATTTACAAATATTCGCAATTACCGGTGTCACTCATTTATTTCAACAGCTTAGCAATAAAAATGCCTTTTCCGTTAAAAGGTTAAAAAATATCTAAATCTGCCGATGGTTGTATTAAATTTGACGAAAAACTGTACTTATATCTTTTATAATATCCTACAGGTCGAAACTTTCTCTTTTAGTGAGATATAATGAGCAGAATCGAATATATTTCAGTACGTTGATTCAAAAACATATTTTTTAAAATAAAATAATATTATTACATTTATATTTAAAAACTAGCGGCCTTCGCCCGCTACGCTGGTCGGTTTATCTAAAGAAATCTTGAAGAAGTAGTTAGATAAGGTTCAGACATACATTAAAAAAAAAAAAAAGCAAGTCGATCATTCAAAAAACGTTGGGAAATATCAAATATTTACTGTAATTTTTTAAGAAAAACAAAGTTTCGAAAAAAAAAATTAAATCGAAAAAAAAATTACACTGACATATTAATGCAAGGAAATTTTCCCAGAGAGAAAATTCGCCTTGAATACAATATTTCAAATTCTTTTAATTGCTTATAGGCGTTAATGCCAACATAGGGAAAAAAAATTCCTTGCTGGGAATCGAACCCGGGCCATCAGTATGGCGCACTGACGTTCTACCGACTAAACCACATGAAACGACAGCCAGCTTGAAACTTTCTCATACTTAAGTAGACTGGCGAAAACATAACGATAGCGCGTTTTAAAATCGCACAGTGACATCTATTGGATTTTATATGTACTAAAAAACGTTATGTACTAAAAAACGTGAGCAGCGCACCTAATAGTTTCTTTTGTTTCTTTTTGTTACTTTTTTGTCTGTTGTCCGATTTTGATGAAACAAAGCCTATACACTGCCCGGGAGTGTGCATTCTTCATTAGTGAAAACCGCATAAAAATCCATTCAGTAGTTACGAAGATAACCTCGAACAAACAGACAGACAGACAGACAGACAGACAAAAAATTCAAAAAAAATTTTTTTGTGTTTCATTGGTTTTCTTTTATCGCCCTGACTCCATTTTTGTCAATTATCTTCAATGTACAGACACACCGGGTCCTACTGTTTTATTATATGTATAGATTACGAATGTGCATTATTTTTTTTAAAGTGTAAAATTTAACCCTGCTGTTCTGTTCGCATTTACTATACGTATGTAGTGTTCGGGTCAATGTGGCCCGATTTAGAATATTACCTTTTCTAGCAGTAAATGAAAATAACTATTTTAGAAATAATTAAAAAAATAGTAAAATAAGCTTAAATATATATCAAATAATACAAAACACCAGTAAAATAACTTAAAAATATTTGAATACTTACTTTTATTTACAATTTGGACAAAAATAGCTTACGTGAAATTTGCAAGTGTGTTTTTTGCAATTGTAACGTAATACATTAGTTTTGTTGTCGTTGTTTGATGGGCAGAACTTGCATCTTGCACGTTTAGTACACAATGGAGTGTTCTCATCTGATTCCGAGGGTACGTTTGCACTTTTACTACGCATTCTCTTCACAATTTTGACTGAATTTTCGCTTCTGGGAAGATCCTGTCTTACTTCAATGTGTGGAAAAATTAGAAATTTCCCCAATTCTTCTAAAAAGAGCCTTCGTTTGGTTAATTTATTTTCATTCCATTTGCTGTTTATTGAAATCCACGGAATAAATGCATTGCAAACAGATGTATCAAGCATATTATAGAATACTATAATAGGCCTGCGATTTGTTTTTCTCTTACAAGTGTATGTACTCAAAAGTTGATCAAGACTATCCACCGCCCCTTTAGTTGCATTATAATCTAATATCATTTGTGGTTTTTTGCCAGGTCTGTCGCTAACTTCATTTTCATGATGGAAAGTGCTCATAAGAATAACATTTTTATTCTTTTTAGGGATGTAGTTTACAACTGTTGTATCTTCTGTAAAATAAAATGATGAGCTGTGCACTTCTTTGTTTAGCATTTTCTCAGGAAGTTCGGGCTTATTTTCTCTAATGGTGCCAAGCATAGTCATTTTCCGTTTTAGAAGTTTTCCCAAGTTATAGGATGTAAAAAAGTTATCACATATAACATTGTGCCCCCGAATACCCATAAGTAAGGTCACTCACTACCCTCATACCCTGACTTTTCTCTGGCTTTGGTCCTTGCTTTTTTCGAGTATAAATTTGTGCATTCAGTACATACGAAGTTTTGCTATCACATAAAATCCATATTTTTATCCCATACTTGGAGGGTTTACTAGGTATATATTGTTTGAAAGGGCATCGTCCACGAAATCCTACTAATTGTTCATCTACAGTAGCATTTTCACTTGGATTATACAATTTAGGTTGAATTTCTATCCACTTTTCCCAAATATCTCGAACAGCAGCTAATTTATCTACAGACCTTCTTTCTTGTCTGGTAGATTTATTGTCAAAACGAATAACTCTCGATATCATATGAAAGGTTTCGAGGGACATTGTAGCACGAAATATATTTCTGCCTGTTTCTTGATTCCACAAACTTTTTGTTGATTCTCCATATGATTTGTACACACCAGCTAATAATAATAATCCGATGTATGCTTGAAAAGTTTCAGTACTAATATCTTTCCACTCCTTTTCATACACTTTTCTACCTTCTATATTAGTCATTTTTATGATTTCGTTCTCAGTTGTTGAATTGAATACCGACGTAAATGCGCTTTTTATGTCAGTTATCCATGTCGTTGCATATCTTGTGACACCTGGAGTAGTTTTTATAATATTAGCAGACGTTAATCGACCAGAATGAAGAAAGGGATTCAATTTCCATACTATTTCACGATTCTTAGACTGAATACTCTGTATAATGTGCGTCTTTTGAATATCATTATCAAAATTGCTGTCAGAACTTTCACTTTCAAATTTCCGCACTTGTATGATTTTCATACTCAGACGCATTTTCCCCTTCGCTGTCAGAGGCTTCCATTAATTTAGCAATATCAACTTCGCACAAATTTCTACGATTCGCCATTTTTCATTAATACTCAGAGATACAACTGTTCTTCAGATTATTAGAAATTGAAATACAGCAAGAAGAAAGAAACGCTACTAACGGGTGCATTTTTTCCCCTTCCGCCAATGATATCAACATTTGACATTGTTCTCCTGTCACGTGATCTAACACCTGTGCCAACAAAACAGATTTCGAAATATATACGTTGCAGTAATTATTTTTATTGAATGATTCCAAACAAAATTAAAAGTGCACGATAAAATTATTTTTTAACTCGGGTCAATATGACCCAAACAGTACATTAGGACTAAGTTAAAAAATATCTCTTGAAAGTATAAATAAACGTAAATACTTCTAGGAATATATAGTTATATTACTAATGAACAAAGTCAAAAAGTTTCATGGAAATATCTCTGCGCTAATTTTTTTTTATAAGTGAACAAGAAAATTTTCGGGTCAAATAGACCCGAACAGAACAGCAGGGTTAAGGTAAAGACACTTGCAAAACTGAAATTGTATAGGAAAGCGTTATTCATAGTAATTTATTTTTTTCCCTCAATTGTAAGAGAAAATGGAGTGATTTTGTTACCACAATTACAAAATTGGTACTAAAAACTAAAAAAATAAATAATGTCTCGGAAATAAATTGCGATACAGCTTTCAAACAAATTGCATATGAAAGTGCATTTTTTTCTCTATTCTACGGTATAAAATTTTAAAATATGCAATGGTTAGAACTGTAAAATTTATAGTAACCAAAAATTGCAAAACCGAAATTGCAGGGGAAAAGTGTTGCCATTCGCAAAATGACGTATGCGTTACGCACAGATACGTTTGGCCTTTATAATATAGATATGCGAACACATATGAAAAATGAATGGAATGAATGAAAGAAAATGGTAATTTTCGGAAAACTACAAGATTTTATTTTTATTTATCTAAATTTTCCAATTAATTTTCCCACATTTTTTAGTATCAGAAAATTATACAAAAATCCACAGTTATGAATCTTTGTATAAACTCAACTAATAATATGTAATTTGATATAGTAGTTTTTGAAAAAAAAAATGAGGTTTTAAAAAAATGAAAAACGTTTTTATTTCATAAAATATCAATATTTATAAGCTAATAGTAGGGGAACAAAATTGTTAGATAGGTAGACACACCTGTAAAAAAATGAAGGAATTTAATAGAAAGGCATGTTTATAGTGCTTATCAGCCTATGTTCTTTTTATTACAGAATCACTTTAGGAAATGTCACTTTTTGTTTCAAAATCTTATATACAAATATTATCAAATAATACCGCCTTGAAAAATCCATTAAACTCACTTCAACAAAATAAATTAAAATTCAATTTCATGCATATTAGAATAACTGTAGAACTAATTACAATACTGTGAAAAGATCTACGTACATATTCAGAAATATATTCATTGTAAACAAATAAGTTAGTCAACCATTTAATCGTCGCGCCCGAGACATTCACGGGTTGCAAGCTTCACGGCTTTAATTCAGAATTGTTTGATTCCCACCAGTTTTATAGAATAGTGTAACTTGTTTTATTCTGGTATTATTTTACTTGTCCATTAAATGAGATGAATATAAATATATATTTCTTAAAGTGGTGCCAATTATGAATTTGAGTTTTTAAACCGTAATTTAATGCGACAATTAAGTGGTTAAAATTTAAATTATTAAGCAACAGTGCTAATAATTATATTAAAACATTTAACATACTTATACTAAAAAAATAACCTAAAGTGAAGTGAATTTATTTCTTTAAAAAATTATATGTTTGTGTAAAAAAACACCTACAGAAATGTTAGAGGATATATATAACATATATTTTTAGTAATTGCCATTGAATTTATGTGATTTTGTAATAGTTGTGCAACCTACACTTCATAACGATAATAGATGGAATGAAACTAATTTTACTTGTAATAAACATACATTTAAATCTAAAAATAATGGCGTATTTTATGAAAGTAAAATGGAAAAATGGCCGCTATTTTGCTTCCCCATATATGTAATTTTTGCTATTTTTGAAAATTTTCGTACATATTATACATACGAAAAATTTCAAAAATTTTCAAAAATAGTGTACTTAGTCTGGAAGGATTTGGAAGTAATTTTTTTAATGTAATATACGTTTTCTTTATTGGGGGGGGGGGTGAGGGATTATCGGTTTTCAGATGTAGCAACTAGTATTTTACAAAAGTTTTGATACTATAACAATTAAAATCTTCTGAATTCCTAGATGAATACGAGCCCTGTTATATTATTATATCTGTAACACTCAGTCAAAGTATGCGGTCCTAACTGTAACATGTCTCTTTCTGATCCATTAGAAACCTTCTCGAAAGCCATTCACAAACTTCCATATTCTGGAATTGTAATCAACGTCGTTTCACAACTTATTTAATAAAACATACTGATGTATGTACAATAGAGCAACATGCCTGAAGTTTTCGCTAGCCTTTTTACAATGGATCGAATGTAGTATGTGGCTTCTGCATTAATAATAGGCTGCTTGTAAGTTTAATATGTCCGCACGTTCTTGATTACGAGAGTAGTTTGGTTTTTGCGAAACTACCGATTTGCTGTAACCATCTTTCTCGTTTCACGATTTGTCGCTTAAAATACAATGTAATGGTGTACCCTATGTCACATTTCACAAGACAAGCAAATAAAGAAAATCATAGGCAATTGCATAACTATAAGCGTGAAAGGCCAAAAAAGGCACATCTGGAAAACAAAAATATAACTTGTAAATCTGCAGATCAGGAGCGGCAGCGTCAGCTTTGCACATCATTTTTTAAACACACTTTGAGTAATATTCAACTTCCTTGAAACTGTAGTTTAAAATTTTCAAATTACGTAATTATTTATAAGAATAAAATAAGAATAAGACGTTTTCAGCCGTCAAAAGCGTTAAATTAAAGATTTAGTTATGTTAGGATGTTCTGGCATTTTCATGATCTATTATTTTTGTTTTTTTATTATAACATAGTAGATTACTTCAGGGGGGGGCTGAGCCCCCCTGAACCCCTCATAGTCTCATTAAATTTAAATTTGTAACTTTCTATCAATTTCCCATTGGTTATCGTATATCGTTATACATTTTGATTTATAAGGATAAGTAACAGTTTTAATAACATTTTTCATTATCCTCATAGTTCTACATACCTGCCCACTACAAACATTTAAATCTGATGTATCAGGAACTTTTGAAAGTGTAAACTCAGTAATCTAGGGTTTTACAATTTTGTTTCCAAAAAAGAAGTTTTGATTGCTTTTTGTGGCAGTTATCGCTGACAGACAGACAGAAGAACAGACTGACAGGCGGAAAACAATAAATTTTGGGTCGCCAAAATAAGCATTCACTGAAGTTTCGGCAATGACGTCATTATTCATGAGTTATTGCTGTCCATGTTTCTTGTATTTTTAACGACTACTATAAAATACCTATTTTATTTCAATTATGACGTCAAATTTTACCACGTGAAATATTTGTTTAAAATATAATTATTTTTTATTTCTTTTACTTCTAATTATGCTCCCATTTTTGTCAGAAAAATTCTTATTAACGAAACAAATTTCCGTGTTTAATATTTAACAAAGTACTATATTTATTTTTAATTTAATTCTGACGTCATATTTATTTTTTCTTAATTTAATTTTTCGAATGGAAATTGCTCAATTGCAACTTATTACCATTGAAAAATTATTCCAGATTTTGATTTTTGTTTTGGCAACGATAAAGGAAATCGTTTACATTTTATCTAAAAAATCGCTATAGATTCTGTGTGAAAAGGAAGGAAATTTTGAATTATTAGGTCAAATATTTGAATAAAATTAATAAAACATAGCCTATGTTCTTTTCTGGGCTATGTTATATTTATACGCAAGTATACAAAGACATTAATTAATTCATCAGTTTTGACGTTGACTTCATTTAAATTTTCGTACACGCATTCAAATTTATAACATTGTAAAAATAAGGAATAGGATGAATGGTTGCTTAGCAACCATTAAGAGAAAATAAAGAAAATGAAATAAATACATTTGAAATAAGTAAATCTCTAAAACAAATTAGTTTATATTATTGAAACACATTTATAAAAAATCTCCAAAATTGACAGTAATAATTTTAAAAATCTGACAAATGCGTTGACAAAATTTCAAAATAATACGAATAATTTAACTGGTAAATTTTAGTATTCATTTATCATTGAATTCCATTAATCAAATGTGTCATTTTCTCTCAGGGGAAAAAAATGAAAATCATTGGATTTGCCATAGAAAAGCATTATTGCGCGAAATAAAATATTCTATATCTTCGGAACGAATGAATCAAATCTAACAAAAAACTATACAGCTTAATCCCAGTGCCTCACTAACATACCCACTTAATTTCAAGCCAATGGGATGCTTTTTGCGTTAGTTATCGCTGAACGGACAGACAGACAGACTGACTGATAGAAACCAAAAAAATTTCCTGTCTCCAAAATACGCCTTCACTAACGTTTCGGCAATTAATTGATCAACTATCATTGCATCTTACCCCTTTCCGGCACACTGTACCCGGTCTGGGATACGTAATTTTAATTACAAACTTGAAAAGCCACCAGTAATATTTTACTAAAATTTTGCTTTCACAATAAAAGCTTAAATTAAGGATTTCAAAATATGTAAAAAATTCTTTTGTGAATTCCGGTGTCAGTCAATAATTTCACATTTTGTTACAGATTTTGCCCGTGCCGTAAAGGGTTACCCTTTAATTTTTACGATTTCCAAACAAATCAATTTTGCAAACTAAAAAATATAAAAATCTATATTTTAAAACACACCGGAAAAACAGTGTTGCAAATGTGAAAAATATTAAATGCTATCAGTTACCCGTGACTTCGTTCACATAACATTTAAAGAAGAAATAATTGATCAATCAAGCAAAAAATTTCATGATGAAAAGCATGTGTAATTAACTTTTTATCGCGAATTTATGATAAAAAACTTCTGATAATCCCTATTTGCTAATTTGTTTGCTGGTTAAAATTTTCCTTTCAGCGATTAATACTAATAGATAGAAACATTCTTGAATTCTTTTGTTCAGCCCTGTAGTTTTCCAAGTGACGTTAATACACGAAAGTATATTTCTAAAATTTAGTTCAAACAAAAATATTTCTTATTACTACCTAAATTACATTTTCAGAAATTATCATCCGAAGACAACCTTGTATCCAGCTCTTTGCGGGACCCTGTATATCATTTTATATATATACTACAAACATTCCTTAGTTTACTAAATGCAGCTCAAAATAAAAATGCATATTTTATTTAAAAACCACCTTTAAGTAAATTACGCTCATATTCAGTAACCTTTCCGATATCTTTTGTGTAACCCTGTATATCTAAATTTAACTATTTATACTATTACCATTTATACTCCCTATTTAATATGCATACATTTAGCGAAACTTAAAAGCACATATCATAATTCAAAATGCATTTCATCCATGCAACAGTCATCATCCATCATATACAGTACTTCGAATAGTATATATAATATTTGAAATCTTTTGTGTGTCCCTGTAAATGCTATGCACTTCGTATTATGCATGAAATAACTCACATTAAGCCTCAGCAACGTATATATCAATTTGATTATACATGAAATCGTTTACAATAATTAAAATATGTCGGAAACTGTTCGTCCCTTTATTCTTATGCAATGGAATTCTTCTGTGTAACCCTGTAAATGAATAATAAGTGTCCTTTTCACTACATACTTTACAAAATGCATATTTTAGTGCACTTTGTAAATGCATATAAATTTGAATATGTTTCACAGGGTGTAACATCGTTAAATTTAATTAAAACGATTTTCCCCATAATGCCGTAATGTAAGGAAATTTTTTGACAATCCCTATAAATAAACTAATCATGGTAGAAACTTTATTTTAAATAGGTATTCGTGCTAGGTAAACGTTAAGAACTTCCAAAAATTTCATGGAAATCGGAGTATATTTACGAAAGTTAGAAAGCGACCAGACAGACAGACAAACCGAAAGCATAATAACTTTTCAACTTTGTTCGAAAGTGTTAAAAAATCGAGCCAAAAATATATTAATCAGTAGTTTTATTTTCCGCCTTTTCCCCACAAATTTTTTTTCATTGATAATTATGAGTTTTGAATAAAAATATTCATTTGTATGTAACTTATAACTTATCAATTAATATAAGTAAAAAATATTTCTGATTCATTTTAAATATGACGTCATTATTTATCTTGCCCCATTAGCTACTGATATTCATACCCCTTGTATTTTTAACGACTGCTATAAAGTACCTGTTTTATTTCAACTATGACGTCACATTTTCATAAGTGAACCATTTTATTAAAAATATAATTCTTTTTCATTCTTTTTGCTTTTAATTTATGTCGCCATATTTTACACAAAAATTCCCATTAACTAAACAAAAATCCTTGTTAAATATATTATAAAAAATACACCTTTTATTTTTATTTCAAACATGACGTCATGTTTATTTTCTTTTAAAGTATTTTATTATAGTTTTTCGCGTGGAAGTTTTTTATTAAAAATTCATTGCCGCTGAAAAATTATTATTCCAATTTTTTATTTTCTTGGCAACAGGAAAGCAAAATGGTTAAATTTTATCTGAAAAATGCCTATTGATTTTGTATGAAAAATAATTAAATTTTGAATTATTAAGGAAAATATTTGAATAAAATCTATACATATAATAAAACAGTAGGACCCGGTGTGTCTGTACATTGAAGATAATTGACAAAAATGGAGTCAGGGCGATAAAAGAAAACCAATGAAACACAAAAAAAAAAATTTTTGAATTTTTTGTCTGTCTGTCTGTCTGTCTGTTTGTTCGAGGTTATCTTCGTAACTACTGAATGGATTTTTATGCGGTTTTCACTAATGAAGAATGCACACTCCCGGGCAGTGTATAGGCTTTGTTTCATCAAAATCGGACAACAGACAAAAAAGTAACAAAAAGAAACAAAAGAAACTATTAGGTGCGCTGCTCACGTTTTTTAGTACATAACGTTTTTTAGTACATATAAAATCCAATAGATGTCACTGTGCGATTTTAAAACGCGCTATCGTTATGTTTTCGCCAGTCTACTTAAGTATGAGAAAGTTTCAAGCTGGCTGTCGTTCCATGTGGTTTAGTCGGTAGAACGTCAGTGCGCCATACTGATGGCCCGGGTTCGATTCCCAGCATGGAATTTTTTTCACTATGTTGGCATTAACGCCTATAAGCAATTAAAAGAATTTGAAATATTGTATTCAAGGCGAATTTTCTCTCTGGGAAAATTTCCTTGCATTAATATGTCAGTGTAATTTTTTTTTCGATTTAATTTTTTTTTCGAAACTTTGTTTTTCTTAAAAAATTACAGTAAATATTTGATATTTCCCAACGTTTTTTGAATGATCGACTTGCTTTTTTTTTTTTTTTATTGTATGTCTGAACCTTATCTAACTACTTCTTCAAGATTTCTTTAGATAAACCGACCAGCGTAGCGGGCGAAGGCCGCTAGTAAATAAAAATTAGCCTATGTTCATTCCACTCCTATAATCTATACATATGCAAAGATTCAAAGACATTAATCCATCCGTTTTGAAGCCATGTTTATTCCAATGTTTCGGACACAGTTTCACATTTATAATATACTAGCAGTTACCCGTGACTTCGTTCACATAACATTTAAAGAAGCAAGCAAATCAATCAAGCAAAAAATTTCGATGATGAAAAGCATGTGTAATTAACTTTTTATCGCGAATTTATGGTAAAAAAAACTTCTGATAATCCCTAGTTGCTAATTTGTTTGCTGGTTAAAATTTCCTTTCAGCGATTAATACTAATAGATAGAAACATTCTTGAATTATTTTGTTCAGTCCTGTAGTTTTCCAAGTGCCTTTAATACACGAAAGTATATTTCTAAAATTTATTTCAAACAAAAATATTTCTTATTACTACCTAAATTACATTTTCAGAAATTATTATCCGAAGACAACCTTGTATCCAGTTCTTTGCGGGACCCTGTTTATCATTTTATATATATACTACAAACATTTCTTAGTTTACTAAATGCAGTTCAAAATAAAAATGCATATTTTATTTAAAAACCACCTTTAAGTAAAATACGCTCATATTCAGTAACCTTTCCGAGATCTTTTGTGTAACCCTGTATATCTAAATTTAACTATTTATACTATTACCATTTATACTCTCCATTTAATATGCATACATTTAGCAAAACTTGAAAGTACATATCATAATTCAAAATGCATTTCATCCATGCAACAGTCATCATCCATGATATAAAGTACTTCGGATAGAATATATAATATTTAAAATCTTTTGTGTGTCCCTGTAAATGCTATGCACTTCGTATTATGCTTGAAATAATTTACATTAAGCCTCAGCAACATATATCAATTTGATTATACATGAAATCGTTTACCATAATTAAAATATGTCGGAAACTGTTCCTTCCTTTATTCCTATGCAATGGAATTCTTCTGTCTGACCCTGTAAATGAAGAGTAAGTGCCCTTTTCACTACATACTTTAAAAAATGCATATTTTAGTGCACTTTGTAAATGCATATAAATTTGAATATGTTCTACAGGCTGTAACATCGTTAAATTTAATTAAAACTATTTTTCCCCATAATGCCGTAATATAAGGAAATTTTTTGACTATCCCTGTAAATAAACTAATCATGGTAGAAACTTTATTTTCAATAGGTATTCGTGCTAGGTAAACGTTAATAATGTCCAAAAATTTCATGGAAATCGGAGTATATTTACGAAAGTTGGAAAGCGACCAGACAGACAGACAAACCGAAAGCATAATAACTTTTCAACTTTGTTCGAAAGGGTTAAAAAATAGAGCCAAAAATATATTAATCAGTGATTTTATTTTCCACCGTTTCCCCACAAAAAATTTCTTCCATTGATAATTATGAGTTTTGAATAAAAATATTCATTTGTATGTAACTTATAACTTATTAATTAGTATAAGTAAAAAATATTTCTGATTCATTTTAAATATGACGTCATTATTTATCTCGCTCCATCAGCTACTGATATTCATACCCCTTGTATTTTTAACGACTGCTGTAAAAAACCTGTTTTATTTCAACTATGACGTCACATTTTCATGAGTGAACCATTTTATTAAAAATATAATTATTTTTCATTCTTTTTACTTTTAATTTATGTCACCATATTTTACACGAAAATTCCCATTAACTAAACAAATATCCTTGTTAAATGTATTATAAAAAATACACCTTTTATTTTTATTTCAAACATGACGTCATATTTATTTTCTTTTAAATTATTTTATTATAGTTTTTCGCGTGGAAGTTTTCTATTAAAAATTCATTGCCGCTGAAAAATTATTATTCCAATTTTTTATTTTCTTGGCAACAGGAAAGGAAAATGGTTAAATCTTATCTGAAAATGCCTATTGATTTTGTATGAAAAATAATTACATTTTGAATTATTAAGGAAAATATTTGAATAAAATAAATAAAAATTACCCTATTATTTAATCCGGACTTCTAACTTTACGTCTGCAAAATTTCAAAGCAATCGGTTCAGTAGTTATGGTGTGAAAGCGGAACAAACAAACAAACTCACTTTCCGATTTATAATATTAGTAAGGATATAAGGATGTAAGGATAGCAGTTAATATAATACATAGGAAATGAAAAAAAAGTATCTGATTGCATTGCAAAACCACGCGTTGATTCTATTGGTTATGAATTATTAACCTAAAAAGTTTTTACTGTTTTCGTAGTATAACTGATAAAAATATCTTATGATTTAATTAATTGCCGTTTAAAGATCTATTAACCATTAACCCTTTCTCTACCGAATTATGTATCAAGGAATTGCTTCATCTCAATTATTATTTTCCTTAATATCTGAAGATATACTGGAGTTTCTAAATAAATATAATACAAAATTTAGACTTTGTTTCATTGAAACTGATTAAATGTATCGGTAGTAACAACTCCTTTTGTAAAATATTTACAAAAATGATCAGTTTAATTAACGAAAGGTAATCTGGTTGAAATATCACAATTGTTCGAAAAGCAGTGTATTTAAATGTATTATGAGACTCTCTGTAAACAGAAAGGATTTTGCAATAAAAAATGTTTCGTGGATTTTTTTTAAAGAAAAGTTATATTTATGCAAATGATTATGAAAACCACAGCTTTTTGTAAATATTTAACTTGGAATGTTTTTCTACCCTCTGTAAATTTGATCAAGCTACGTATTTTGTGTATAAAGAAAACTAAACTTTTCTTAATAGACTGAATAAATAAATTTTACTTTAAATTTTCTTTAATGGTACTATAAAGTACATATGTATGATGATACATATGTATCGGTGCATAAAGGGTTAAGGTTAATACAATTTGTGCCGACTGTTTTGTAATTTTCAATCCAATATATTTGTACATGACTGCCGACGAGTTTCATCTTTGAATCAATTATTCCGAAATGAACTGTGGATGTCGTAATTTTGTGGTTATTTGTGGTTAAGACGTTTTGCAATATTTGCATATTTCCTAGAATCTGAGTTACTGGCATAATGTTTGATTTTTACACACAAATTGTAAGACTATTTATTTTTTTGAAGAAACGCCAACATTTCTCACATTTAACACTTTCTAGGTGCGTTCGTAATCATATAAATACAGTGGTCGGAGCATTTAGGACAAATTCTATTATTCTTACCAGAATGTTTTATCAGTAATCTTCATCTAATATATATATTGCTTGTCTTCTAAAAAAAGTCTTATGGAAATTATTGATATAAAATACTGGTAAGAGCAATAAAATTTTTCCTATATGATCCGAGCTCTGTAAATACATAGCACCTATGGTCGACAATCAGTCCGTACATCCATCTGTCCATCCATCCTCAGAGAAAAACTACCTAACTGAACGCTTCGAAATTTTAAATGGATAATTATTGCAAAATTTTGTCGAGTCATTTCCCATTTTTATGAAAATTGGATGTATAGTTTCATTACAGGGACAGTCGAAAATTTTCCGTTACATTACCTCCAATGGGGTAACCCTTTCAGCTCTGGTGGGTAAATTTCTTCAAAATTCCAAATGTCACATTGGCACCAGTATTATGCAAAGAAAAAAACCGGTTAACCATATATACGAAAAAATGCATTAAACCTTTTTCAAATAAATTTGGTCGAATTTTTTGGTACCGTTGTGAGATTTCGGAATTAGAATTATGTGGTAGATAATTCTACCATCAGAGCTCAAAGGGTTAAGTGCATGTTATTTGTGTTGCAATCTTTCTAAAAGAATAACAATTGACATGCATTTACTAATGAGTATTAAATATACACTCTATTAAAATATGCAATACTAAAATGTTTATTATTCACTCACAGGGTTTCACAGAAGAATTCCGTTAAATAATGGTATAGACAGGGCTGCCACAGGCGACTATATTTATATTCTGTCTGCACCAATATTTTCCTAATGAAAATTTTTAAGTGTGTTCTTCTTGCAATTGTTGTCAAAGTGTGCTAGGGATTTCTGTTTAAAAAAAGTGGTGCCAGTATGAATTGAAAAATAGTCGCCTGTGGCAGCCCTGTATAGGGTGAAAGATTGTTATCGGTGTATTTTAATCATATTAAATTATTTCACATATAACGAAAATTATATACGTTGCTGAGAGTTACATCTTGCATTATAGAAAGTGAACAGTATTTACAGGGGAATACATAAGATTTCGGATACTATACTGCAACCGAAATACTGCATATTAAAACTGGTCGTTGTGCGCCACTGTAATAATTATCCATCATGGATATGCATAATAAAGTCTATGAAAACATGTGAAAACAAAACATGTGTAAATAAAACATGTTTATTTTTAAGATGCATAGCAATTCCCAAACAAAATTTAAGCGTACATTCAAATATTTTTAGCGAGTAGTAATACTCTATTAATGAATTCCAAATGAACCAAATTTGGCAAATAATATAAAACGCCAAACCACTCAAGCAGTACTGAATTCCTTAAAAGAAACATCCTTAGGACTACAAAGGAATTAATCATATTAACTAACAGTTTACTGTGTCAGGATAAGCGTCTCATTTACAATTAAAACAGATCCAAGTAAAATTGAGATTAGTATGAAATACAGGGTCATGAAAAATCGAAGAATGTGGAAAACAGGATTTAAACGTACATTCAAATATTTTTAGCGCGTAGCCCTATTAATGAATTGTGGATGAACCAATTTTGACAAATAATATAAAACGCCAAACTACTCAAGTGGTACCGAATTCTGTAAAAGAAACATCCTTATAACTACAAAGGAATAATTCATGTTAACTAACAGCTTACTGCGTCAGATTGAGCGTCTCATTTACAATTAAAACAGATCCAAGTAAAATTGAGATTTGAATGAAATACAGGGTCATGAAAAATCGAAGAATATGGAAAACAGGATTACAAATATCTCAGCAACAAATTGACTTCGATTTTTATGAAAAATTTGTGTTATTTTATTGCTTTTTACGTTCAATCGAATACAAAAAAATTGAAAATTTTTATATGCCTTTCATCAGAATGGATTTTTCGAGAGTCCGAAAAAACTAGTTCCGGATAATCGAGGTTACTGATATTAAGCAGACTTCGTTCCTTTCTTACATACTAAGTACATACAAAATTTCAAGTCTCTATCTCAATTTGTATGGAAGGCAAACAGGCAGACTGAAAGACACACATACGCACAACGGACCGACGGCAAATTTGTTTTTCTGAAAACATATTTTTCGGAATCTCCAGTATCTGACACGTGTAAATCCGTCGAAATTTCTTTTATTTTTTGATTTTCAAAATGATTGCAAGACTTACGCTATACTATGTATGATGGGTAAGTAATTAGTAATGTCGTCTCGTAGGGAATTTATGACTACAATTTTCAATTAAATTCTGCGTACTGTTTGGAATTAAAGTTAACAGTTCATGCTTTTCAAACACCACTATTGAAAGTGTTTGAGGAATTATAAAAGTCTACGAAAATAGATTTCTCAGTTTGGTTTATATTGTTTATGCATTCTAATACTAGGCTTAACACCTTGGGGACGAGTGACACGCATACGTACCACAAATAGGCTTAAGAATCCTTGTTTATACCCACCAATAAAATTATTAAACAAAAACATAATTTGCAGAACAAATTAAAAAAACCAAGATTTATTTCCTACACTCTTTAAGCCCGAGAAGGGACAGATATTAAGATAATTGATTTATTCATTTCGACATTTAATATTAAATTTTGGTAACAAATAAGTTAAACCAAGTGAACATGAAAAAATAAAAATGCAATTCAAACAATATGATACTTAACCACCCTAAATCTTAGATTCCGTTCAAATGAAATCGAAATAAATCTCCGACTTTTTCTGAACATTTGCTTTTTTGATTGCCTATTCATTTTGTTTACACTTACCGTAAACATAATACAAAATCTGCAATACAAATTTGCAAGTTGAGTTTGGAAAAAAGTCTTAGATTTATTTCGATTTCATTTGAACGGAATCTAAGATTTAGGGTGGTTAAGTATCATATTGTTTGAATTCCATTTTTATTTTTTCATGTTCACTTGGTTTAACTTATTTGTTACCAAAATTTAATATTAAATGTCGAAATGAATAAATCAATTATCTTAATATCTGTCCCTTCTCGGGCTTAAAGAGTGTAGGAAATAAATCTTGGTTTTTTTAATTTGTTCTGCAAATTATGTTTTTGTTTAATATCTCAAGTTTTTTAATAACTATTGCACTCAGGTGAACTCATTTCAAAATTAACTGAGAGTATCATCTTCAGGACTTCTTTATGCGGTATCGTGTCACAATTACTGATGTAATTCACCCAGGGCCATAGCTAGAAGTGAACTATGGGGGTGGAGGGCTGGGTGAGCTCAAGAGAATGCCTAAGGGGCATTCAGCGGCATACACTGTGCATGCAACACGTTGGCACGATTGGAACAAAATGGCGATTATGTGTCTCACATGCTAACCCGGCTATCATTGTATACTTATTAATAAATTATTTTCTTGTACTTTCTTTTTTAAAATGGGTACTTCTAGGTTATCCCGTCGACCAAAAAATTATTGCCAAACTATAAGATTAAATGCCAATAATGGATGATCGTGAATGTCACATTCAATGACATTAATGCGATTCACGTGTTTAAAATGTCATTGATTTTTATTTCGACTTTTTACTAATATTTTTATTAATATTCTACTAATTATTTATTTTTTCGTTATTTAAAATAAAAATTATGTCAACATGTATAATTTGGCTATTAGTTTGGCGATTTGTATAATTTGGCGAAATTGGTCGACGGGATAACCTAGAAGTACCTTAAAATGATATAAATTGTTTAGTTCTATTGAAAACGAAATTTTCACCATCAATTTTCGCAAAAATTGCGCCAACGTGATAAGTATTAGACATCTGTGCCAAAGGACAGAGCGTTATGAATATTTCAAATGCGTTTACATTTTTTTTTTACATTTAAGAGTTTTATAAAAATATTAACTTGAAATATAAAAAAAACAGCTACTTTTCAACAGAAACTCTTTGTGATGTTTTAAAAATTAAATCGTGTAAGTTTCTTATCATTTTAACAATCATAGGAATAATAAATTTAATACAAATTAATTCAAAATTAAATTTTATTCAATGATTAATTATTTGTAATGTTACAAGTTGCGGAGCGATTTTAAAAAATCGCCAAATTGGAAATTAAAAAATATATTTGAATGATTAGGTTGATAGAATTGGCTAATTTATTGCAGTGCGAAAAGTCTTACGCCAATTAGTCGTTAATTCTGCGGTTTAGCCTTAAAAAAATTGCCAGGGATTGAGTTTGAAGGCCTAGTTCTGCAGATTTACTAATTTCATTACGTACCAAGGATGATATACTATTATTTTTTACTATTATTTTTTAATACTATTATTTTTGGAGACTTTTATTTACCTTAATTTATTTTGATTTTCTTCGAACGTATAAGGCGAAGACATTATAAAAATTGTGGTATAGGTACAAAATTCCAGCACAAATATCATATACTGGCTTTGGCGCGATTTTTTTTCAGATGCCAATGTGTCAGAAACCCCACTTTCAAATACCATTATTTACATATATATTTTTAAGTTATTTTCTATTATTTTGAAAAAACAATAAATAGAAAAAAGCTTAATTTACTAATTTTCTATATTTCTTCAATTAAAAATCGCATTGATCCATCAATTAATATTAGAAAATATCTCTTTATTACAAAAATCATGCTTCATATTTATTATTTTCTGAAAATGATTCTTTTTCCTGATACCAAATGTTTAAAAATCTCCGTTTCACTTCCAATATGAAGTCTTAAATATACCGTTTTTAATTCTTACAAAAAAATTTCTTTTTAAATCACGTAAAAATTATTAAATGCTACAGGAAATATGTCCATTGATCACTAAGATTTTCATTTTCTTTTTCTTTTCTTTTTTTTTTATTTGATTGGAGGAATTTTTTTTTACTCAATTAGGTGCTTCGAAGAAAATCTGTGGCAGCGCGTACAAAAGGTGGGAAAATGTCTAGTAAATAACTCGTTCAATGTTAAATTCCGTATTAAAAAAACATTACGAAGTCGCATTGGAAATAAATATAGCATAGCACTACCGTGCTATGCTATAATACAGCAAAATTTGCCTTGTTTAATATAAGTATTTACCTCCATTAATAAATGCAAAACTTTCCGTTTTTAAAGAAAACGGGGACAAAACATTGAAAATTTAGTAAAAATCTCCTGTCGCAAAGGGGTTAAAAGGATTTATTGCTGCATTTTCCGCCCTGCTGTCACGGAAGACAGCAAGGTATCTTGAATGGTTTCTAAAAAGACGGAGGACAAAGGGCTCCTGAAAATATTTATTATGTTTTCAACTGATAACAAACTTTTTCCGGTGTCTATAGAAATATTTATTTTTGTATTTATTTTTAATGACACAAATCGTAAATAGTAAATAGTATCTGCATTAATAGTGAATTAACCTCTTACCGGTCGTATTAAAATACAGTTTAAAAATTCAGATTAATTATTGCCACCACTTTTTAAAAAAAGAAATATCCACCTTTTTGAATAAAATGCAAAATGATAACAGAATAAAGCCAATTACACTATTTTATATAACTTGGAGTCAAATAATTCTGAATAAAACTCATGAAGCTTGCAGCCCGTCAATATCACGGGAACGAGAAATAAGGGGTTCAACAAAGCCATTTCTGTTTTCTAAATATTTTCCGATCTGTGTTATTCTTTGAAAACCTTTTCTATGATTATTTTCATTTGCATGTTTACTTTGTGAATATATACGGAACTTCGTTTAAACCTATTTTAAATCTTCGTTTAATGCCGCTAAAATGCCGACAGTAATGCGGTAGTTTCATGTTTGTTGGTGCTCAATGTCGACTTTAAAGGACAAAGATTTCACTGCTGTGATCAGAACAATTCGTTTAAAAAGGAAATAAAAAAATGTATAAATGAATGTTTTGCATTTTGTTTTCAATGTTATGCCAGGAATTTAAGGAACTTTTTGCAGAGAAATTTATTTTAGACGTTTTCAGCTAAAAAAAATCAGACGAATATTTTTTCAGGACACATTCAATTTCGAAACTTTTATTGATTTAGTAAAAATTATTTCGTTTTTTTATACAAAATATAGAATTATAAAAAATAAATGCTACTGAATTTCTGATTTTCTTTCAATAAATTAGGAAAATAATGTATTTATGTTTTCAATTTTCTTATTTATCGAGATGAACGTAATTAAAAAATTATAGTTTGTGAAATGCATTTGAACAGTTGGTTGTTTGGTAGCACAATTTTACTACCAAACTTTTGCAGTATTTTCAAAGTATTTTATTGAAGAATAACATTGCAAAACTTGAGTATAAAGGTGATATTTGCTAATTCTTTTTTTAAATTAAATATATATTTTCTTATCATTAATATTGGTGCCAGAGCCCTTAAAAATATAAGGAGTGTGCGAACCTTGAATTTACTTAACCCCTTCGCGACGGGAGCCTTTTATGAAATTTTTAATCTTTTGTCACAGGTTTTTAAAAAGAGAAATTTGTGGCTTATTAACTTGAGAAAATGCTCCGATTTAAGAAAGCAAATTTTATAGTAAAATTTTACTGGTGGGGATAAACAAAGATTCTTAAGCCTTTGTGCCGTGTGGCTCGTCCACAAGGGGATAAAAAATGTGTTCTTACTGCAGTATACAAACGGTGAAGATTACAGGGCTGCGACTATCTTTATATTTTATTTGCGCCCGGACTTTTCTAATATAAAGTTTGTATATATTTTTTCTTGAGAATATTTTCATCGTGTCTATTGAGGATTTGTGTTTTCAGAAAGTGGTGCCAGTTATAACTAAAAAATAATCTGTGGCAAACTTGAAATCGCTGCAGTTTAAATGCAATTAATAATTAAAATTGTACTATAGTTTTTAGAATAAATTGTTATGCATTTCTCACAAGTACCCTTCCGGTTTCGTAAGAGACTGCACTCTCATTCTGTACGAACGATTGATTGTGTTATTATAAAAGCTCCATTCGTCAATTTAGAAAGCAAAACCTTGCGCCAGAACAACCCAAGGTCGCGCAAAAATGTTAGTATATAATGCAGGGTCCATTGGTACAATTCTTAATCAAAGATAAATACAACTGAGAGACTGAAACTTGCTACAGAACATCAAAATGTATCTGGTGCGTTTTGGTTAAGACACTCTGGAAATTTTCGTCTCTGAAAATTTTGGAAATGCAACTTGCTAAAGATTTGGGAGTAAAACTTCTCTGTATGAATTCCAAAGTTCTGCATCTTCATCCTTTAGATATACTTCCAAGGAAAAAATTTTTTTCAATTTAACGGTGGCATTATCATTCTTTAGCATGACGTGTCCAATACGTAAAGACAATAAAGGTACGTAAAACCATAAGACTAAAAACATTATTTCACATTTAAGCAATTATGAAATATACAAGATTAAATTTAAATAGTCCATTGTTTTTCTTAAAATGTGATTAAAATAAAATAAAGTGAATAAACTTTTTATTTATTTGTATTTAATTACTTTTTTTTATTAGGGTTTCGTTCATCTGACGGAACCCTATTCGTCTTTGTCCTCTGCCTGTCTGTCACAGAGTCCGTACACAAAAAACTGTATATGCCAGAGAGTTCGAATTTTGTGTACTTACAACTGAATAACTCTAGTCACACATCAAATCATAAAATTTTGAAAAAGAATTTAAATATTATTTTTTAAATCATTAGTTCATTTTGTAGTTGTGTTTTCTCTACTAATTGTTGCCACGAAAGTTTAAATAGGTGTATAATTATTTCATTTTTTACCCTTTACTTTTAAAGGAAATGATGTACTTCTGTTGGCACAATTACAAAATTGCTATTACAAATTACAAAAAAATGTGAAAAATAAATCGAGATACAGTTTTTAAACAAAATGCGTTTAAAACTAAATTTTTTTTTCCTGTACGATGGTGTAAAAATTGAAAATGTTTGATATTTAGAAGCTTAAAAATTTGCAGTAGCGTAAATGCAAAATTGAAATTTCATTTCTTGAAATTGTTGCATGCAAGTTTAAATAAAATTATTATGTATATAAATTTATGGATTAAATATATCACGTAAAAATGAGCTTATACAAATAAGCGCATATTTCATACATATAATATATATTTTCATACATATAAGCGCATATTTATTTCATGATGATAAATCACATTTATCATCTATTTTGACACGCGAAATGAAATATTTTTGTTATTTATTAAATTATTATTCATTTAAATTGAGAGCCGCCTCTGGCAATCAGTTTGGTCTCCCTTTAAGCTTTCTAATATTTTACTTTTATTCATAATTTTATTTACTTGCGTACCTTCACTAAATCTGCAGATTTTGATTGTGAAATCAACAAATCTATGTGATCAAGGCAACATGTAGTGGCAGATTCTGTTAATATTCTGTTCTGGTTGGCGTGATTGGCCAAAAAAATCCCAAAATAACACCGAAAAATCGTTTTTCATTTGTTAATTTAATGAAAGAAATTGTTTTGAAGGTGATATTGAATCAAACCCTCTTCCGATCACACTTATCCACTGGTTAATGTTGTTTTCCCTTCCAATTATTGCCAAAAGTACAAGTGCAAAATCTATTAAAAAAGTGGTGTTAAGCGAATAAAATTCGTGTCTTATTTTTTAGGTGCGTTCCTAATTATGTAAATACGTAGTATCTATAGTTATCGTTCAGTCCGACCGTCCGTCCACATATAACAGCGCAAAAACTACCCAGCCGAATCGTTTGAAATTTAAAATACATAATTAATACATAATTTTGTCGAGTCATTTCAAATTTTATGAAAATCGGATGTATTACCGATACAATACCGGCCAATGAGAAAAATAAGTTTCAAATGCATTTTAATTGTGTATCTTAAATATAATCGGAAAAAAAATAAATATTTTAGTGCGTTGGCCTAATTGTAATTCGTAATTGCATAAAATAAATTAATATCTGATTTTAAATATTATTAGTTAAACTTCAAATCAAAACAAATGCCAGGGTTCGCACACTCCTTATATTTTTAAGACTCTGGCGCCCCTATAATGATCTAAAAATTTATTTTAAATTAAATAGAAACCAAAATGCGCTACCACCACCCCCTTCATTCTGAAATTTCACAATATTTTTCTGAAGTGAAATACATTAAAAATACTGTAAAAAAATTGTGCGAACCCTGTATGCCTGTAGTTATCTTGTAGGATTGTTTTATTAGTGATAGTTTAGTTATAGTTTAAACATTTTAAGCACAGTTTTTATATGAAGTACTTACTGTTTTTTTAATGGCAACCGAAATAAATGAGTAAAAAGAGTTCTTTTTCTGTTATGCAGAAAGAAAAAATCGATTATTTGTGGGCAAGAGGAGGACACAATTTTTTTGTTGCACAATGAAGCAGGGGTGCAAAAATCTAGGCGCCAGAGGGTAGTCTCTCACCACTAAAATTTTAAAGTTTTTTTCGCTCAAAATTTAATAGCATTCTAGCAGGAATTTTACACGAAATATTAGACGAAGAAAAACGAAATAAATTTTGTGGTGAGAAACTGCCTGCTGGCGCCTAGATTTTTGCACCCTTGCCTTAAAGTATTCCAGTAGTAGAATTTAATAAAGCTTATATGCATTATTGGTCATAGTATCACAGAAGACAGCACAGTTTCGTGAATGGCTCACTTTAATGCTCACATTGATGCACTGGCAAACTATGGTTGTATAATTATAATATACATTATGTTGTATAATTATAATACACATATGTTGAATATATTGATGAATCAATATATGAATATATTGATCATAAGTTATTATATACATATAATAACTTATGTTGTATAATTATAATATACATTTTCTGCTGTATATAAAATTTTTTTTTGATGACTCAATGGTCTATTTGTTAATGCTTGCCAACATAGTTGAAAAGTGTTTATGAATTCGTTTTGTCTGTTTTGTTCGTTCGTAAATATTGACAAATTGTCATGAAATTGACGTATGATAGGGTGTTTATGGTGGCATGTCTGGTGTTTAAAATAAAGTGCGCGACTTTAATGATTCGTTTACAAGGACAGTCAAGAATTCCATTACATGACGGCTTATGCGGGAAAACAGTTTGCGGAGTTGTTCAGTGATGTTATATTATTGTTGATGTATTGAAATTATTATAATGATATTACATTATTTTTAATGTATTGAAAATCGTATGTCATTTTGTGTCACACTGAGGTGTAATACAGGTGTATAAAACGGACACTGTAGAATCTGGTGTGTTTAAAATTTGTCATTCATTTACAGAGGCAAAATAAAGTATGGCGGAATAGTATCAACTGCACAGTATAATTTGTGGATACGTCATTCCCAGCTGCTTTTGTATTTTCATTTTTAATATGCGTTTTTTAACCCTTTCCGGTACACTGTGCCCCGTCTGGGATACCTAATTTTAATTCCAAACTTGCAACCGGCACCAGTAATATTTTAGTGAAATTTTGCTTTCACAACAACAGCTTAAATTAAGGAATTCAAAATATCTACAAAATTCGTTTGCGAATTCCGGTGTCAGTCAATAATTTCTTATTTTACTAACAAGGAAGGTCTCCATTGGGGGCATACTCAGAATTTTTTGAAAAAAGTACGAATTAAACTACTTATGTAGGTAATAAAGGATCAGTGAAAATTAGCGGCGGAATTACATTATTAGATATGTGAAAAAAATAAAATAGTTTGGAATAATTGGCGTGAAAAGCTGAAAGCGACACGGGATTTGGCGAGCAGTGCATTTCCTCGCCAAAAGCAGACGATTTTAGGAATCTGAAAATTGATTTTAATTGACTTCACTGTTAAAAATCTGCAGCGTTTACTGCAACTTCACTCCACTACTTTTATAGAATATCTCTCTTCTGACCAATGAGAATGCTCCATAGCGCGGTGAATTGATCGTGTCATACACTGTTAAAAATCTGCTGCATTTTGTTGCAACGCACTCCACCGCTTGTATATAATATTTCTATTCCAACCAATGAGAAAGCTCCATTTCACGGCCAAGTAACCGTTTTCTATACAAGCAAGGGAGTGCGGGTGCAACAAAATGCAGCAGATTTTTAACAGTGTATTTCTCAATTTGGAACAATTTTAATCCATTTAAATTGTGTTTTAAATGATAAAATATATTAATTTCATTTTGTTATAAGTACATATAAACGTATATGACAAAATTACACTTAAAGTAAAGTAAAAATGCAAAACTAAAATTACTTAAACTAAACTTATTTAAATAAATTGAACATAGAAAGTTTTTTTCTTTAAAAAGTATTCGAAGCGTAAAAGCGTATTTTTCAAAATTTCGTTTTTTCGCCAGCCGGAGATAAATCGCCAAATAAACGAAATTTTTATTATTTTTTTACGGACTTTATAAGGAGGTTCCGCCGAAATTTTTTTTATAAACATATATAACTATATGAGAAGAACATTCTGTAATTTTTCCAGATTTTTCTGAGTATGCCCGTATGGAGACCTTCCTTGTAAGAGATTTACCCGTGCCGGAAAGGGTTAACGGAATTACGTTTTTGCAAACCGTAATTTCGTTGGAATCCGCCGCACCTAATATAAGTTAATATCTTGCTAGAATTTATTTGGCATTATTTTTCACAATAAAATTTCTGGTCTGAAAAAGAATTAACTGAGCCGCGGCGTATACGTGCGAAATTACGGTATTTCTTGGTGTGTATAAGGGCATAGCCGGATAAGCATTGGAAATACGCCTTTCAGTCAAATTTCTTGATTTTTTCTCCATGTGTGGCTATTTATTTGACAATGCATTTCCCCCATTTTCACTTTATAAATATTGATATTTTATGAGATAAAAATGTTTTTCAATTTTTTAAAAACTTTATTTTCTCAAAAACTATTGAACTGAATTAAATGCAATTAATTGAGTTTACACAGGCATCAAAAATGCATAACTGGGAATTTTTATATAATTTTCTGATTGTAATAAGTGTGTAAAAAAGCGATTTAAAATTTTACAAAAATAAAAATAATATCTTATAGTTTTCCGAAAATTACCATTTTCATGTAAAAAGTTCCTCATATGTGCCCTGTATTAGGTACTACATATAAATATTCAAAAAATGTGTAGAAAAATTATTAAAATTCACTTAAAGGCGTTTTTTGGGGCGGAGCTATATTCAATGCGATATCCGAAGACTTTTTGTAACAATGTTAACAGACGATGCGTCAATTGATGTATTTTAGATTTCATAAAGCATATAGGCTATAATTTTCAAAACTGTCGATACTATTTCGATATCGAAAACTGATGTTTTGTTTCGGAAACATTAGAGAAAAATATTTTTGCTTGGAAAACACTAACATTCTTCGATATCGAAATGTAACGCCAGTTATTATAATGATTTTTATTGAAACATTTTCACCACTTTTAACGAAGGATAATAAGAATAAGTAGTTCCGTTATTATATTTTTGTGTGCTAAAATTAATACAGATGTTATATAGCTATGATTAAATCATAATGAGTTTTGTGAATTCTGACATATAATCGATAATGTGTGGTAATAGACAGCTTTTTATGTAATATGTACACTACTAGCAATTTTTGTTTATTCTAATGGCAGATTTCTGTGGCTGTTTTATTTGGTAAAGGTATACATAAAAGGTATACATAATTTGGGTATACATACAAATACAAATACATATGGGTATACATACAAATACAATTGGGTATACATACAAATTTGGGTATACATACATAATTTGGGTATACATACATTTGGGTATACATACAAAAGGTATACATAATTTGAGTTAAAAGAGATAAAAAAAAATACTGACAAATATTACCAGGAGATTAAAATATAGTAAAGACATAGCTGTATCTTTGCGAATATATTATAAATATATATGCATATATAAATAGTCGTGTTCAGTGTTTCAGGCTTCACTTTCAAGAAGTAACATCTATGGGGAAAAACAGCTGACACGTGATAATGCATTGAATTATTTTATACATAAAAATAAAAACTTATTTTTTTTCTGTAACCACAATTTTGTTTCCAATAAACTTCTACAACAATTATACTCCGGATTGTCATTTTTAGATGACATCGTGATAAATAAAAATCATTCACTACAATAAATCAGTTTTTGATCGCGGCAATTATTACTACTTACGCATTCCGCATAATGGTAAACAGGGAACACCGATTGGTTTAAAACCTTGAAACTACTAACTGTAATTTATTTATAGAAAAACTGGTGAAAAACATTTTAATTTAAATTGTTTTTGATCATTATCGTTACATTTGGATATCGAAGAATGCAGTTTTGTTTCTAGTCAGAAAATAGTCTTCCCATTTGTTTCATCCAACACCAACAACAAATTTTGATATCGAAACAGTATCGTCACCGTTGAGAATGATGCTCATGTGTTCATTAAAATTTAAAGTACAACAATTCTGTAAGTGTATGCTCCAAAATTTTTCAGGTGTCGTAGATGAGTAGCTCCGCCCCAAATAACGCCTTTAAATGAATTTTAATGATTTTTATGCACATTTTTGTAAATATTTATATGTAGTATCCAACGCAAACTTTTGGTATTTTCATATAATATTTGGGCACATATGAGGAACTTTTTACAAGAAAATGGTAATTTTCGGACAATTATAAGATATTATTTTTATTTTTGAAAATTTTAAATCACTTTATACATTTATTACCTTCAGAAAATTATACAAAAATTCTCAGTTATGCATCTTTGATGCCTATATAAACTCAATTAATAGCATTTAATTCGGTTCAATAGTTTATGAGAAAATGAAGTTTTTTAAAAATTGAAAAACATTTCTATCTCATAAAATATCAATATTTATAAGGTGATAATAGGTGAAATACACTATCAGATAAGTAGCCATACATGGGGGGGAAATCAAGAGATTTGATTGAAAGGCATGTTTCCAAGCCTTATCCGGCTATGCCCTTTGAGTTATATGAATTGATCTTCAAGATTCGTCTGGCATAGCTGTGTCGGCGGAACATTGGCAGATTGAGGCAAGAGCACGGGTGCAAAAATCTAAGCGCCAGAGAGTAGTCTCTCACCACTAAAATTTTAAAGTTTTTTTCGCTCAAAATTTAATAGCATTCTAGCAGGAATTTTACACGAAATATTAGACGAAAAAAAACGAAATAAATTTTGTGGTGAGAAACTTCCTGCTGGCGCCTAGATTTTTGCACCCCTGGGCAAGAGGTTCCTGGTTTGATTTCTGGCCACGGCATTTTTCGCCCATTTGGAAAATTATAACTCATATGAATTACTCACCCGATTGAATAATTGTGTTAAAATAAATCTAATATAAAATTTCTGCGATTATGCACCAAGTATTTTTGTTAGATCACTGCAGTAAGACATAGTGGGAAAATTAAATCGTTATGACAAAAATAATCCAAATATCCTTTTGCCACTACATTACTGAAATTTGGTTCATTGCAATGATTGCAGAGATTGTACCAAGCATAGACATAATATTCAAGTGGCTCATTCTCATTTGTTAATTTTTCATTTCCAGACTTCTCAGCTTTGCACCATGTGTGATTCTGGTAGTTTAAATGTCATCTTACTCTACGTTCTGCCACAGTTTTTCATATTTCGATTCTTGCATAAAAAGGCACTTTAAACTTAATAGCAGTAAATAAGGCTGTAGTTTCCATCATCTGTTAAAATACAGCAATATTTTTTAATACATCACGAAAAGCTCTGATGAAAACTTAAATTAAGGTATTTTTAATTTCTAAAAAAATCTTTTGTAAATTCCAGTGACAGTCGATATTTTCTTATTTTGCTAACAGAAATTGCCCGTGCAGCAAAGAGTTAATAATCGGATTCACAAAATTTTGATATCTCCCTGTAGCTCTATGACTAAATAATGCAGGAAAATGTTTTATGCACCTCTCTAAAAATAATATTTTTATCAAAATTGTATAAATCAATCTTCTGATTTAAATGCAAAGTTGACCGTTAAGTATGTAGTATGAAGAAGTATTGAGTATGAAGACATGGTTTTCTGTAAAAATTCATCATGAAGGTTTCGTTAAAAAAAAAAAAGCTGAAATTCTATGAACAACAAACTAACGAAAACAGAAGATTTCGCTGTTATCTGAGAACAAATAAAAATTAAATACTAATAAAGAGATGATGTAAACTTCATTTCATTATACACTTTTTTTTTCGCAAGATTTAGGCAATTAATATTAATACGTAAAAGCATAATAAAATATTATTGCTCAGTAAAAGTTCTTTTTTATAGTTTTCTCTTCTTGTCCTCTCTGAGAATGAATTGCATCGGATTACAGAAAAATGTGACCAATGGTAATTGTAAATACACAAATTTAAATAAACAATGTCGAAATTGAAGTGAAAAACTGCTATTATATTTAATTATTTTGCATTATATCAAGTGAAGCATTATCTTTAAAATATTAAAACATCTAATCACTAAGACGGTGATTTTTCTATTGATCTATTAGTTATTTTTCGCAATAAATCATTGATTGCCAATTTTGCTAAGCCTGAAAACACATTTAACACTAGAACCGCGGAGACGGGTCATTTTGACCCGTACTCAGTGAAACGATGTCGATTCGAACCAGATAAGTCTTCTAAAATAATTGAGATATAAGCTGCACAAAAAATATTTAAAAATAAATAAGTTAAATAGATTTAAATAAAAATTCTCATGTGATTTTTTTTTTATAAAACTTGGTTAAAATTTCCCGCGGTTCTAGTGTTAACCACTTAATGGTCGCATTAAATTACGGTTTAAAAATTCAAATTCACTATTCCAATCACTTTTTTGAAAAAAAATTATTCATCTTATTTAATGGTCAAGCAAATTGATATCAGAAAAAAACCAATCACACTTCTTTATAAAACTGGTTGGAATCAAACAATTCCGAATAAAAGTCTTGAAGCTTGCAACCCGTGAATGTCTCGGGCGTTACGTCTTCTTGAATCGGAACGATTAGGAAAGGCTATTATTACTGTAAAATTTTAATAATGTGCAGCGTGCCACAGTTGGCAACCCCTGTAAAATCACAATTATTCGATAGATAGGAGAAGAAAAAATTTTCTCTAGCACAAATATTTGGAAAAAAATAACTTACTTTTATATGGTTTGACGCCTCATCGCTTCAAATGCAGTCAAAAACAAAACAAAAAGGTAAGAATAGACATCTGATGCGCACAAAACATATAAACAAAAGTTTTCACAATCTTTACTGTCAGTGTTCTATGAAATAGTCATTAAAAAATCTTTTTCTCACAACTAACTTTAGATTTTTCGTTTATATACATATAACAGCTTTTTGCTTTAAGGTTAGCTTAAAAATAGAATTACAAAATGTTTCAGATCCTTTACAAATAGTATACCGACACACAAACAATAAATAGAATAAACCCAAATGTAATGAAAAGTTATCCAGAGCTGGGAATCGAACTTGTCATCACAGCATTCCAGGTTGTTGTCCTATCCATTGATCTATTCCGGCCTATGCCTGAGTCTGCAATTTCTCATTAATAAAGCAAGTTTGGGAATAAACCAAGTTGATAGTTTATGATATTATTTTCTTGTTTTCATCTTCGTCAAACTGATTGATAGACGATCGATGACACGAACAGAATGCATTTTCAACGAGATTGTCCAGATCTCAGAGTGGAAACTTTGATCTAAGGTTAAATCTGGCAGCTAATACTGTATTTTTTCATAATTTTTTAATTTTCAACAACTATTTATAAAAAAACTATATTCCTTATTCAATCAAATCAAATACTAAAAATTCACTGTTATATTTAATCAAAGATTTTTTTTCGTAAAAAATGATAGCAAATGTAATAATGGAACACGCATAAAATATGTTACTGTTACCATGAACCAACGCTTTTTCCAACCGAACTATCTCCGATAACTCCGGTCAACACAAATTATTCAAACAATATTTTAGTCAAGAACTCGAAGAGACGAGAAATCAGGGGAACAAACACACAATAAAAAAAAGAGGGAATTGCCAGTATGTCACAAAAGAAAACACTTGTGATAATATAAAGGGGAATTTCCCTTTAACAAAAGATTGGTATTTAACGCCTTTTATGACTGTGTTTTTCCCTGATCACTCGCTACACTGATAACTGTTGCCGTTACTCAAACAGAAGAATCGTAGAAATTTTGAGATCAGAATAATCCGAGTCAAGTAATAGATCTGTTCTTAAAATTTATTTTAGAAAAAAACATACACACCGCAAAAACATAAGAGCAAATCATAACTACAATAATCTGACTTTTAAAAGCATATTTCTGGTTCTTACCTAATCATGTAACTAAGCTGTTCCGTTTGGACGCTTATAAAGCACAGTTGTACCGGACAGCCGTACTTACTCAACTCATGTTTGACACTTGTGCTTCTTAGTATATATTTTGATATAAAATTTTGAATTTTCTGGAAAACATTGTAAACATGATCGCTATCTGATAAGAACATGGAATTATAACTTTATCAGTTCGGGGATTTTGTGACCTATTAAGAGTACACGTCTTTTCTTTGAGAATTATTTTACCTTAACAATTAACTTCGTATAGTAATGATACTATTCTAATCCTAATAATATTATGAATGTGAAAGTTCGAAACATTTTGATCATTTGCAGCAGCAAAACGGTTGGTTATTTTTATATCAAGACATTCATAACAAAACGCAATTCAATTAATAAAATTTTATTTTTTAACACATAAAATACAAAGAAAACTAAAAGAAAGCCTATTTTCAAAAAAACCTATTTTCATCCTATTTCAACCTATATATTCTCTTCATATTCATAACAAAACGCAATTCAATTAATAAATTTTTTTAATACATAAAATACAAAGAAAACTAAAAGAAAGCCTATTTTCAAGAAAACCTATTTTCAACCTATTTCAACCTATATATTCTCTTCATATTCATAACAAAACGCAATTCAATTAACAAAATTTTATTTTTTAATACATAAAATACAAAGAAAACTAAAAGAAAGCCTATTTTCAAGTAAACCTATTTTCATCCTATTTCAACCTATTTTCAATAAAATTTAACAATGCAATGCTCAGTTGCGTTTCTAATACTGTGGAGTTTGAAAAGAAAAAAAATAAATTGATTTGACATTTGAATAATAATGTTAGCAGTAATGATAACCGAAATCTCAATTCAATTTTGTTTTTTTCCCTTCGAAATGCTATGTTGTTAGAACCACAATAATACATTTCAATGTTACTTTCGAGTAAATTATGCTTCTTTTTATAATTTTTATGCTGAATAAAATATATATATTTTATCAAATTCAATGTAAGTTTTGACAGCGCAAATATATATATATGTCTATATTTGAAAAAAAAAAAGACATTTTATTATCCGTTTTGACAATGATTTCAACCAAACAATTTCACACTTTTACAAGTATTAAATTATTAGCAAAAACTGGTGTAAAAAAATCATACGGCGATCACGGCGATCATATCCGGCAGGGGGTACCATTCGAGCGATGCGTCGACTGTAAGGATTTCCTAGCTGCTCTCGCATTACGTTAAGGGGATGACAAATTCGCCTCTCCTCGCTCATTTCAATAGTGTTTTGTATGCTGTTTTGCGTAGGATTTTTTTTTTCTTTTTTGGCGATCAATTTTATATATGATATTTCTTCAACCCTTTGCGGCGCAGGGCAAAATCATTGCTTAAGTATTGAAATAAATGACTGACACCGGAATTTGAAAACAACTCTATTTGTAAATTTGAAAACGCTATATTTTATTCATTCAATAAACCGTAATTTTTTTAAACAAAACTCCGGTGCCAATGTGTCGTTTGGGAATTAAATTTAAGTGGTATATCTATGAAACCACCGCGCCGCAAAGGGTTAACAGACTTTTCGAAAAAAAAGCTAGTGAATGCGTTACATCAATTTCTAATAACTCCTGGGAAATCGTCTTAAAAGCGGAAAAAACCCTAGTGAATACGCTGTATTATTGTGTTCCATTCACTCCTGGAAAATCGCAACGACGAACACTAAAATAACAGAGCAGAAAATTTACTAAATTAGGTTGCAATTTTAAAACCAAATTCCTTTTACAAATGTGAAAGATACAAAATGAAGATGAATATGATACATAATGAAAGATACAAAAATCTCTGCACGAGCTCCGAATAAACCGTTGTTTAATCCAGAAGGTGACCGGGGATTTGAGATTTTGAATTTTCAATGGTAAAAATGTGCAATCACCAGCCCCCCCCCCCCCCGGGGGACACAGAAATCCTCCCACAGGAAAGAGTTTGAATTCAGCACTGGAATAAACTTTAGTAAAAAAAAATGTTGAGATCTTATCATTTAAAATAATAAATAAAAAATAATCGATAAGAAATCGATTTACTATATTGGGCTGAAAAAAGCCTGGACTCCTGATTTAGGTGTATTAGCTCTGTTTTAGCTAGTTTCATTTATTAGAATTTATTGAATGATTTTACAGTATATTTTATTAGAAATACACATTAGCAACATTAATGATTGTCAGGCTGATTCTCAGGCTTTCCACATTCAAATAAGGATTCATTTAAAAATTAATAAGGTTTAGAATAAAAGAAAAAAAAGAAAATTATAAACATCGTAACTTTTGAAGTTGTATAATAAAATTAGATATATGTAAATATGTCTATATTATTTTATCAAAGATTCTAAATCCAAATTCATTCTCAAATCCAAAAGAGCTACTTTGATACATTTCTGAATTCATTTTTTTTCGGAAACGCATAATATTAGCTGGTGTTTTTTATTCAGAAACTATGTAATCGAATGGCATTATCCATTTTTTTATACAATCAATTTAAGAAAATACTGTCAAAGTTACCGACAGCACGAAAAGGAAGAAAAATCTACAACCATTTGACAAGAATCTCTTATATATCAACAAGGCTATAGAAGTATGTTATTTACGAAAAATGAAAAACGCTATTCTATTCCCAATCTTTAAAGCAATCAGGCTCGTCAATTTTATACTTTTACAGTTGAAAATTAATCAGAAAATGTGTCAAAGATTTGCATTGTTGAGAAATGAATTTAAGAACCACCAAGAAGTATATATCCAAAGATTATGTTAACATAAGTTCTTTATCTTTATATTTAATTTTAAAAATCATGTTGTCTGCCCTACACATCTTGAGAACAATTAAGTCTAGTTCCAGCCCTGCCCGAGCACGTGCTGAGCAACGTGTAAGTTTTTTCTTACACATAAATTTATAATAATATAGCAAAATAAAATAAAATAAATGAATAAAATAAAAATCTCATTTCCTTTTTTTATTGCCTCAAATTAAGCCCGATATATGTATATTGTTTCAGATATTTGAATCATATTGATGTATATTTGAAAGTAACAATTTCAAAAATCGAATTTTGATTATTAATGAGGATCAATGATTTTATTACTTGATAGTGTGTAAAAAGTATTATTCACCTGTTTTATTGAAAGTATGATAATTATTCTTACTTTTTTCTTTCCGATTTTTTAAAAATGTTAAAACATTGTTAAATCTGTATCTCTATAATTTTTTTTTCTATTGTTTCCTATTTGTATGGAGAATGCTATATTTGATGTATTTTACAAAAAATTAACATAGAAATTTTATAACTGAAGTTGTTTAAAATTTTTCAGTTTTTAGTATTTTTGAAATTCATCTGAAATTTTGTATTTATTAAATAATGATACTGTTATTTAAATATTATAATTTAAAAAGTATATATAGATATACTTTTTCAATGAGAGAATGTTTAAATACTGAAAAACATTAATGTATTATTTTGATCCTGGGTGTGTTTTAATGTATTTTTTATGATAAAACAAGTTTTTGTTATTACTGCTGTGAACTGATATTCCTGTAATTAATTAATTCATTTTATTTTAGAATAGTTTAAAAGTTTTTATTTGTATTTAATTTTTTTTCGCGAATTCGAAGTATTTGAACCGCGTACTTGATGTTATTTAACCATTATGTATTTTATATTTAATTAACTAATCTGTTTTTTAACAAATTATTTTAAGGAGAGTGATTTTATTTAATTTACTTTCGAAGATCTGCTTTTAAAAATCTATTTACAGTATTTTCTACTTTTTACGCATCTATTTACATTATCACGGCTGTTCGATCTCCGTTTTTGTCATCCCAGTGACGTTTCAGTCCTGCTCAACTCTGATTGGCTATCCTTCAAATGTAACAACCTTATGATAAAAAACCTAAGGCTTCTACAATACGGGCTGAATCACGCCTCCATTAAGTTTCCAAAATGAATGCCTGACTTGGCGTCTTATCGCTTATATGGCTAGGCGAGTAAATTTAGTTACTCAATCTCTTTCACGGGAAAATATAAGAATAGAATATTCGAAGAACCGGTTTGTTGTATCCAAGTGATTAGTTGGCTCGTCATTTGGCGAAGTTCTCCAATCCTGATCTATTCTTTTAAACATTTATGGACAAATTATTCCATTTTTCTCCATTTATATGGGATTTAAATACTCCAAACCCATTCCTGAACAGGTCAGAATAATTTTCTGCTCAACAACCGTCTATTTTTAATGGTTTTGTAGCTTTAAAACCATTCAAACGTTTCTCGCCTCATAGGGATCAATGGGAAACAAACGGTAACTGGGAAACAAGATGCTTGATGATTCAGCCTGAGTTATAGGAGTCCTAGAAAAACCAGGGCTACACTAGATACCGGGCTTGCTCATTCTTTATCAAGACGTTACAAAAGGTGGCTGGCCGCTACCAGTGATTGGTAGAAAAAATACAGCCCTCGTTTTGACCAATTAGTGTATTTCGTTGATAGTGACCAGCTACCTTTTGTGACGTCATAATAAGAAATGAGCGTCACGGTATCTAGTGTTGCCTTGTAAAAACCTTGAAGTTTCTGATTACCGCATATGGAAGCTTGCACTAGAAAGCTTAAATAGAAAATTTCTTCGTATTTTAAAGCATTATTTCTAGAAAATTTTGCTCTAAAATAAGGTTAAAAAATTCTGTTTATTTTAGTGGTATCAGTTTGCCCAGGTATTATCCCCTTCGCGACGAGAGCCTTTTACGAAATTTTTAACCCATTAGTGCCTGAATTATTTTCTTCGTTAAAATAAAAAATTTTCATTTCCCCACCACTTTTAAAGCAAGAATAAATTTTATCTTAATTTATCGAGGACTTTGTCTCGAGAAAGAAAGTATTTATTTATCCTCCTTTTTACTGGTGTGAATCACGCTTACTTGAATTGTTTAAAACTGTCCCAAAAATGGGACGCTAGGCACTAATGGGTTAATGTTTTGTCACCGATTTATATAAAAAAAAAATAAATAAAAACAGAAATTTGTGCTTTATTGTATCGAGAATATGCTCTGATTAAATAATTTATTCATCCTGGCTTTATGGAACTAATGGAACATTTTTCTTTTTTGACTGATATTCTTATTGTAAACTCTCTCTTTTTTTGTAAAATTTTCTTTTTTATATACATTTTAACCTATACTATATTTTTAATTTATGTTAGCCAATTTTATTCTTAACTGTGGCTTCCAGCCACGTCTACTCATTTCTTTCTTTTCTTTTATGGCTCCCTAATGGCCATGCAATAGGGTTTACAATGTTACACTGGATATAAAGTTGTCTGGAAACTGGGGATCTATTCTACTAATTATCTTGTTCCTTGTTCTAATTAAATAAGACATATTTTACTATATAATTTTACTGGTGGGGATAAAGGAGGATTCTTAAGCATTTTTGCGGTACGTGTCTCTCGTCTCAAGGGGCTAAAATCCTTTTATTGACACTGACAGTACATTGTATAGGTTGTCACAATGTGGCGGAACTACTATCGCCTAAGTAAACTTTTACCAGTAAAAAATGAATATCGATTTTCGCCTTTATTTTTCATTGAAATTTTCCATTAATGAGGTGTTTAAATAAAGAGAAATTTTCTGCATAAATTTACTGGTAACAGTTTGCTGTCGTGGTAATGAATCCTTTGCGAAAGCGGTTACAGTTGAAGCTTCACTATTTTACGAACAAAACAGTTTCTTAATAGTTCCATGGTTTATAGTTACTAATGAAGTCGTTGATTAATTCTGGTGTAAGATAATGATTTCAAACAGCTGCGCTCGGCGCCGGAAAGTGTTTAACAAACCTTTTTGTCGTTATCTTCATGCTGTCATGAGAGACTGCACGGTACATGATATCTAAGAGAACTTATTTATGCAGCAAAGATTTTTCGGAAATATTTAAAATCTATCTTATTTATGTTATGTGTTTTCCGGTGTGAATTAAAATAGTTTTTATTGATTTATGTGGAAATTTGTAATAATATATACAGGGTATAATAGATAAATTAAGGATATATTTGTTATGTTGGTGTGTTCTCCTCTGCCTTTCTTAATGTAATAGTCTAAGAGCTAGCAACGTTTTCGTCACCTGATTTTATCAAGGCTCATTTTTCAATATGTTTTTCCCTTTTATGGTAGAAAACGTTTGCTAGCGGTCTGGCAGTCGGGAGACGTTGCGTTTACCTGTGGCAAAAGGGATTATGCAGGTCAAAAAGCTTCAAAATCACGTCATTTTATCAAGGCTCATTTTTTAACATGTTTTTCCCTTTTATGGTAGAATATGTTTGCAAGCAGTCTGGCAGTCAGGAGACGTTGCGTTTACATGTGGCAGAAGGGGTTATGCAGGTAAAAAAGCTTCAAAATCACGTCATATTATCAAGGCTTATTTTTTAATATGTTTTTCCCTTTTATGGTAGAATATGTTTGCAAGCGGTCTGGCAGTCAGGAGACATTGCGCTTAACTGTGGCAGAAGGGGTTATGCAGTTCAAAAAGCTTTAAAATTACGTCATTTTATCAAGGCTCATTTTTTAATATGTTTTTCCCTTTCATGGTAGAATATGTTTGCAAGCGGTCTGGCAGTCAGGAGACGCTGCGTTTACATGTGGCAGAAGGGGTTATGCAGGTCAAAAAGCTTCAAAATCACGTCATTTTATCAAGGCTCATTTTTTAATATGTTTTCCCTTTTATGGTAGAATATGTTTGCAAGCGGTCTGGCAGTCAGGAGACGTTGCGTTTACCTGTGGCAGAAGGGGTTATGCAGGTCGAAAAACTTCAAAATCACGTCATTTTATCAAGGCTCATTTTTTAATATGTTTTTTATCAAGCTTAAAAATTACAAGATATTACACTTTGGACAGCAGACAACATATAATTAATTTTCCAGACATAAATTCGGTTGCAAAGTTAATGCCAGACGGCTTTAAATATGGCAACGAATGTGCCTGTTCCTAAAGTGGTTTATAGTTTAAAAATTATAAGACCTCTTTCCGTCAGTTTATCAAGCTTAACAATTACAGGATATTACTCTTTGGATAGCAGACAACCTATAATTAATTTTCCAGACACAAATTCGGTTGCAAAATCAATGCCAGACGGCTTTGAATATGGCAACGAAAGTGCCTGTTCTAAGAGCGGTTTATAATTCAAAAAATATAAGACCTCTTTACGTCATTTTATCTAGCTTAAAAATTACAAGATACTACTCTTTGGATAGCAGACAACTTGCAATTAATTTGCCAGACAAAAATTCGGTTGCAAAGTTAACGCCAGACGGCTTTAAATGTTTCAACGAAAGTGCCTGTTCAAAGAGCGGTGTATAATGTGGTCTGGTGTTATAACGCTAGGTGGGCAAGTGCTAATATTATGCATAATTATGAAATAATCTGGTAAATGACACCCATGTGCTCTGCGCAGAAGGGTTTGAGTCATATAAATCGCAAAAAACAGCTTCAAGTCAATTTGTTTCATTTTTAGGTCTTATTGTTTTTACAAGAAACTAAAATTAACGCTTGATCTAAAATTTGCGAGATACGTTTTGTGATGTGAAGATTATTTTTTTTATCCGGAAATACTTTGTTAATTACATAAACTTGTAGTACATTTCATGGACTTTCAAAATGTTGTTGAAGATTTTGGATATCTTCTCGAGATAATTTGTAATTTAAAATGTACAGCGCAATAACTATAACGGGGTAATAACGCCAATCCTTGGCATTAATACCCCGGTTGATTCCCTACAGTGGCCGAGCTACATCCTAAATACTGATTCAAATAAATACTAGATAATAGATAGTCAATACGTTGCTGTATTAAATCATATATTTGTTTGAAAAATACAATCTAAAACTGAGCTGTGAAAAATGGTAGAATCTTAACGTGGCGTTATTACCCCATGGTACCTTAATTTAAATATTATAAGACCTCTTTACGTCATTTTATCAAGCTTAAAAATTACAAGATAAAAATTACAAGAAATTATAAGACCAATTTAAAATTAATTAATTAATTAATTAATTATAGGTTGTCTGTTATCCAAAGATTAATATTTTGTAATTTTTAAGCTAGATAAAATGACATAAAGAGGTCTTATAATTTTTAAAATATAAACCACTCTTGGAACAGGCACTTTCGTTGCCATATTTAAAGCCATCTGGCATTAACTTTGCAACCGAATTTGTGTCTGGCAAATTAATTCTAGGTTGTATGCTATCCAAAGAGTAATATCTTGTAATTTTTAAGCTTGATAAAATGACGTAAAGAGGTTTTTAAAATTTTTAAATTATAAACCGCTCTTGGAACAGGCACTTTCGTTGAAATATTTAAAGCCGTCTGGCATTAACTTTGCAACCGAATTTTGTCTGGCAAATTAATTGCAAGTTGTCTGCTATTCAAAGAGTAATATCTTGTAATTTTTAAGCTTGATAAAATGACTTAAAGAGGTCTTATAATTTTTAAATTATAAACCACTTTAGGTACAGACACTTTCGTTGCCATATTTAAAGCCGTCTGGAATTAACTTTGCAACCGAATTTGTTTCTGGAAAATTAATTATATGTTGTCTGCTATCCAAAGATATTTAAGCTTGATAAAAACATATTAAAAAATGAGCCTTGTTAAAATGACGTAATTTTGAAGTTTTTTGACTTGCATAACCCCTTCTGCCACATGTAAACGCAACGACTCCCGACTGCCAGACCGCTTGCAAACGTATTCTACCATAAAAGGGAAAAACATATTAAAAAATGGGCCTTGATAAAATGACGTGATTTTGAAGTTTTTTGACCTGCATAACCCCTTCTGCCACAGGTAAACGCAACGTCTCCCGACTGCCAGACCGCATGCAAACGTATCCTTCCATAAAAGGGAAAAACATATTAAAAAATGAGCCTTGTTAAAATGACGTGATTTTGAAGTTTTTTGACCTGCATAACCCCTTCTGCCACATGTAAACGCAACGTCTCCCGACTGCCAGACTGCTTGCAAATGTATTTTACCATAAAAGCGAAAAACATTAAAAAATGAGCCTTGATAAAATGACGTGATTTTTGACGTTGCTAGCTCTTAGAGTAGTATTACTTTCACTTTCAAGAGATCATGCTGTTCCCAAGAGCGGAATAGTAAATGCCAAAGATAACAGTTTATTTGTCAAATATATTTTCTTTTTTCTTCATTTGTTTTCGTGGACTTGAGAGCAGAATTTTTAACCCTTCGGACTCCGGTGCCTCTTACACAAATTTTATTCGTTTAGCACCACTTTTTGAAAAAGAACTTTCCTTGAAGTAGACAATTTCAAATATCCTCTGATTAAGTAAGGAAAATTTTCATTGTCCTTTATTACTGGTGCCAAAAACAAATTTTGGAAGGAAAGATGGTGTCTCCTCAGCGGATAGAATGTAGTGCCAAGGACTAAAAAACTAAATCAAGATTTTTCTTTATTTTTAATGCCCTAAATTTTCAAAATTTTTATTGCAGGGTGAAACACTTGCAAAAAATTGTAGGGAAAATTTCAAAACTTTAAGAACAATTTGCTGAGAATGTCATAGAATGCTAGCCTTCATTTGAGAGGGGAGGGGTCATAATTTGAAAGAGAAATCAATGGTAGTAATTTTTTCTGATATGGAAATTCATACATAAAAGATCCATCTGTGATGCAATCATATATCACTCAATCACCAACTAGCTAATAAATTTTGTACAATATGTTTATAATTATTTAAATTTATTTACAGAGTTTTTTTATATTGTTTAGTAAAAATATTTTTTATGTTTCAATTACTTTGTTCTGTTAAAACAATCACAAAATCTACTCTCATTTTACCCTCACAAAGATATTCTCAACATTCAAGAAAAGTTCTGCAAACTTAAAATGTACATGTTAACCGCTTAACAAAATCACTATATATTTTTTTAAAACTTTCAAGTACTGCCTATTTTTTCATGCCTTTTACAGAATTTTTAATCTTTTATCACCGGTTTTTCAAAAGAGAAATTTTTGCCTAGTAGAATTAAAAAATAATAAAGATGCTTAGATTAAATAATAGAAAATTAACAATACAATTTTACTGGTATGAATATTAAATTTATATTTGAATATATATGCCCATACGTGGTAAGAGCAAATCATGTTGGGCAAAAACAGGTTGACAGTACGACGTACGAACAAAGCAAGGAATCGATTATTAAAGTATTACGGTATTAGCCCTTCCCGGTGTAGTGTCCCGTCCCTAAAAAATGCCTAATTTTAATTTTATTGGTACCAAGAATATTTACTTAAAATTTTTCTTATGTAACAAAAATAAGAAGCTTTTCTTAAGAAAGCTCGCATTTTCGAATAAATTCGTTTATAAATTCTGGTGGAAATAATTATTTCAAACAGATTTACTCGGCCCCGGAAAGGGTTAATACATCTGAGATAGAAGAAAGTTTTGAAATGTGTACATACGACTAGTTTTCCAAGGAATTTAAAGATATAATTTAAAAAATAGTAGTGAGCATAAATTATGGAGCACATTCTAAAGTTCTATAAAGTAAAAATAAAACAAAATGATTGTACTTATCTGTTTAATGTTTCATTTCCAAGCATATTTCAAACAGTTTTATTTTACACATTCAAGAAGTCGTAGATGAGCTTCATATGTCGCAGGTAAAATATCGAGTCTGTACGTTGTGAAGTATCTCAGCCGTTACAATGATTCGTCGTTTTAGTCATCAATATCCCAAAAAATTGTTGCGTTCACCTTGTGTTTGAATTCCCCCCCCCCCTCCCTCCAAAGCAAAAAGCTCTTGGATGACCAAGGAATTGGTCCGTCTCATCCATCGTCTAGAAAATGTTTACTGCAAACAGCCTTTAACCCCTTCGCGACGGGAGACCTTTAAGAAATTTTTAATGCTTTGTCGTCGGCTATTAAAAACAGATTTTTTTGCCTTAATATATCGATCAAATGCTACTATTAAATAAGGCAAATTTTGCAGTAAAATTTTACTAGAGGAGATAAACAAGGGTTATTAAGACTTATTGCGACGCATATACGTGTCGGTCATCCCCAAGCGGTTAACATTGGAAATCCAATGTGATGGTGCACCATCTTGCTGGAAATATATTTGTGGCTGGAAAAGAAACTGTTTAACCTTTTAACAGATAAAGCATTTTCATTTGTAAGATGTTGAAATAAACACGAGACACCGGCAACTGCGAACAAATACATTTATAAATATAAAAAAAGTGATTTTTCACTACATATTACCAAATTTATTTTTTCCTCGTTAAAATTATCTTTATACTGTATTAATTTCCTTTTAATACTGTTTGGTGTTTATTGCAGCTTATTAAATTAAAATCCTGTTATTAGATCTAATCAATTAATGTTTATAGAAACGATATAAAATGTTAATTCGCCTTAAAAAATTTTAATCCAATATGCGCAACTCTAAAAAATGGCTCTAAATTAAAAATAGTTTTAATTAAACCCTTTTAATTCCTAATAAATTAACTTTTCTCCTGTAATTTCTCCTGTCCTAATAAATCAACTTTTTTTTAAAAGTCTAATTAAATTTATTCAGAAAACATACATGTTCAAAATATAATTCTTTTTATTTAATCCTTCGCGTTTTATATTTATTACGTATCAATAAATTAATTTATTGATTTATTGATTTGTGAAATTATCGTCTGTCGAATACATTCGAATTTCAGCAACTGTCAATCATAAATAAGTTAAAAAATAATCTTTTAATGAAATTTAACTTTTGCGGGAGACATTTTCGTTTCTATCGTTTTAATCTCGAAGCCTGACATTAATTTTTGTTTACATAAAGGCGTCATGTTGGAGATTATCGAAGGTTCCAGGAGCTTTTTTTTAAAAATTAAGCTAGGAGGCCAAGTGATGAGAGAATTATTCCACTAGTTGATTTTCGAGCGACTCGTCGAAATGCTATAACGAATGGCTGCTCATTAGAATAGAACGTTTATTATTTTTAATTGAAGTCGTTTAGCCTGGAAATTAGAGCACTTCTCTGATGATATGACTGCATAAATAAACTAATTTGAAACTGCCAACGTACTTTTTCTTTGATTAAGCCACGATTCCTGTGCAGTAAAACGGGAAAACTCTCTTCTTTTAACATAACGAAACTCTGCTACGATTTTTTAACTGGTTCCCAATTTCAAAATGTCACATACATAATAAAATGGTATTTTTAAAATTAAAATTCCGGTATCGTTTTTGCCTATCGGAATTAAAATGTTATGGCAGGGCTCCCAAACGGTCCGCCAACTGAACATCAATATTTTCTTAGAAAATTTTTCCTTTTATATTTTTCTTGCAAATTGCACAGAAACCGCCTTTGAAGGTTAATTTTAGCACACATGCTGTAGAAACCTAGTATTATATTTTCTGTTAAAAAATATTGGTGTTCATTTCGCGTACCATTTGGGAGCCCTGTTATGGTTACGTTAACCCAAAGTTGCCAATCTCCGGCTTTTGTTAATTCATGAAAACGTACTTTGAACCAGAAAATTTATTGAATTAGAAGTGTTTAGTATTAACTCAGAGGGTCATTTGAAATTTACCTAATTTCAAAGATTCAATACATTTCTGGTTAGAAATATAAATATTTGATTTTTAAAAAGCCGGAGGTTGGCATGTCTGGTTAACCCTTTCCCGCACGGGTAAAATCTTTTGTGAAATGAGAAATTATCGACTGACACCGGAATTCACAAACGAGCTTTTTAGATATTTTGAAACCCCTAATTTAAGCTTTTGTTGTAAGAGCAAAATTTTACTAAAATATTATTGGTGCCATTTGCAAGTTTGCAATAAAAATTAGGTATCCCAGACCGGGCACAGTGTGCCGGAAAGGGTTAAAGGGTTAAATCACTTTCCATTTGAACAACAGTAGCTCTTGCTACATTCATTTGTTTTCTTTTCGAAATGCATTTAATAATTTATACTCACCCTCTACAACACCATTATATTGGACAAAAATTATTTCAGAAGTTTAAATCTTTATAAAATTTCTTATAAAATGTCATAAACTACCGTAAACTTTATTTAAAGAAGTATAATAATATTTTGTTGACTGTTAAAGATAAAATGTACAACACATTAATAGAGATATACTCTAAATTTAGAGTCTTTCAATTTTTCATGCAACTATTTGAGACAGATCTTTAAGTAAACAAACCTTTTACTTAAAATAACTAAAAATGTTCTTTTAGACTACCGTAATTTCCGGTGTATAAGCTGCGGTTCAAACAATTCTTTTTGGACCCAGAAATCTTATTTTGTGATTGAAGACAAATATTTACGGCGATCTGACTAGTTATATTTATTTCTTTAAAAAATCTGGGTCGAAAAAGAATTGTTTGATCCGCGGCTTATACACCGGAAATTACGGTATTAAGATACTTTTAAAAATACTTAATTTAAGATTCTCATAATTCAAACTATGTTCCACAGAAGGATTTTTATACGTAATATAAATTTTATAGATTTTTTTAATAAGCTGCAAAATTCAATTTTTGTATTTTCAAGTAAAATTTTTACGAAAATGCCGATGGGAAATCAACATTACAAAAACACAATTACCTGAGCTTCAAAATTGTAAAGACATATTCAATTGACACTTCTAAACAGAAAAAAACCTTGTAAAAGTTGCAAAAAAATAAAAATAAAAATAAAAATAAAAGTAACAATAAAAATAAAAATAAAATAAAAATAAATAAAAATAATATGTTCATTTGTTGATATATTTTAATGATTTCTCTCGATTGCTATGAAAAGTTTTCAATCAATTCCTGTCATCATGTAAGCATAAATAGACGTTGTATTTTTCACAAAATGATGTTGTTCTAAAATTACATCCTTCTAATTTACATCTTTGTCATACTACTATGACTAGTAGTATCATATTTCACATCCTCAATTGGATGAAGTTGTAGTATCCAATTTTTTAGATGGAATGGTCATGCTGGATGAACAATTTGGACGACCACGTTTCACCGAATTTGTTTATTTATTTTTTGAAAGCCAGCGCTTCAGCAATTAATAGAGTGAAGTCTAATAAATCAAATTATTTTTTTACAGCAATACCCTGTTTAGATGTATCGTTTTTACATTCCAACCATGAATTTATTACACCCATTGAAAAATAATGGATAAAAATTGAACAGTCTACTTTCTGCACCGAATACTAATTCTATAGAAAGATGCTAAAATATCATGTTTATCGAAATCTTCCACTCGTGAATTTTAGAGAGCTATTATTTTAGGTCTCTCAATTTCGATATATTAGCCATGCTTCTTACTCTATCATAATACAGCATCAGTTCCTTTTCTGCAATGTAACAACTTTATTATCAAACCAATTCCCAATAGCGTGTTCATTCTCTGTCGAGTCATCTCTCCCCCATTTTTTAAAGAATTTTTTCTTGAAGACTCTTTTGGACATTCCTGAAGCTGGTTTTTCCTAATAGTACCTGCAGAAAATATTCTTTTATCTAAAAGATAACAACGGAACTGAAGATATAAAGTTGTCAAAAAATAATTTGTGACCTACTTTGTCTGGAATACGATTGCACAATTCTATACAATAACTTCAGCTGAAGTAAACATTTTCTAACTCTTCATCAACAGGTGTTTTAAAACCCTGGTAAACTATGCAATTATAAGATATTTCAGATTTTCCATAAAGTATAAAATTTTTTATTCCTCATGGGTGAGGGAGAACCTAATCGCTCCTTTCACAAATTGCTCTATTGAAACTGTAGTACAAATTTTTATTTTTTATTTTTACAAATTAAGAGCTAATAATATTACATGACAATATTATATGACAAAAAGGATGAGAAACATAAAACGGAAATATTCAGCCTAAATCACTACAAATTTCATTTCTAAAAATTAATAAATACAATGTGGTTATTTTAGTAAAATTAATTCCTTTAAAGATCACTGTACTATTAATGCTACACATATTCAAAGGTTGATAAATCACAACTTTTGAATGGTTTTGATTACAAAAATTAGATACAATAACTCATTTTACGAAAATAATTTTCAAATAATAATTCTAGTTATTTATAATATTAATAATGAGAGCAAGTTCAAAAGAATTAGCTGTTCGACATGCATTCGAATTTTCATCATCTTAAATGAGTGTTCCTGCACTTGTAAGGCTGTCTTTTAGAGAAAAAAAGATAAATGCACGCTTTAAAATAGAGTATGAGACTCTTTGAAAATAATTATTAAATACTGGGAAAATATGTCAATTGAAAGATGGTGTACTATTGGTAGTACACCACATCCGAAAGGGTTAACCCCTTCGCGACGGGAGACTTTTACGAAATTTTTAATTTCAAAAATATGCATTAAAGTATTTAATTGCTATAAAGGACGTTAAATACTAATAAAAACATTAAAAGATCTTAATAATTTTTACATGTTTCGATTGAATTTACTCAATCATCATCAGAAAAAAAGAAAATATAAATAAACACAAAGATGGAAAAATTTTTCCATCTTTGTGTTTATTTGTATTTTGTTTTTTTCTGATGATGATTGAGTAAATTCAATCGAAACATGTAAAATTATTAAGATCTTTTAATGTTTTTATTAGTATTTAACGTCCTTTATAGCAATTAAATACTTTAATGCATATTTTTGAAATGTTTTTAATGGACGTATATGAAAACTTCTATTTATAATTAATGAAATTTTTAATGTTTTGTCACCGGTTTTAAAAAACAGAAATTTGTCCCATATTAAGTCGAGATAATGCTCCGATTAAATAAGACAAATTTCACAGTATAATTTTACCAGTGGGAAAAAACAAGGATTCTTAAGCCTTTTTGCGGCACCTATACGAGTCGCTCGTCCCAAAGGGGTTAAATAAACGATCGGGAGCTGAACGAATATTAGAGATTTTTGTAAACAGTGATTTATCAATTGGATTTTAATTTCTATTTCCTTTAGCATTAAAACAGTAAAAATATTCTATTACTTTAAAAAAATTAATAGATTTTCAGAATGTCTTATAAGATGCAATGATACATATACAAATATCAGAAAAAAATTTAACATAAAATACAGTTTTGTGGTAGAAATTTCCCATCATTGTTTTCATTGTAGGAAGAGGGGATTCTCACGTGGGATTTTCACGATTTCAATTGGACGCTTTATTTTCTATTGGTTGCAGTTTTAAAAAGTAGCACGATTAAACAATTATTTAATTATTATATATTATATATTATAATCATATATTATCTGGCGCAAAATTTTCCCTGATTTGTGACTGACTTATGTCAAGACCCCTATAAATAACAAGTTCGTATTGTGTCCTATAAAATGTGATAAAGAGTTGATTAATTATGTATGTTTTAAATTACCATTCGTGAGTTGTTTTGCCAAATTACTCCATTTATATATTTTTGAAAGGCTATGAGGACGGCATTACACACAATAGCTAATTTAGTTGCAATAAGATTCCTAATATTACGTTTTATATGAAAGACAAGTAAATTAAGCAAAACAGTTGGTTTGAATATAATTACGTTACATCAAGAAAGGCAGAGGAGAACACACGAAGAAAATAAATACATCCTTAATTGATCAATTTAACTTGATGTTTTACCCTATATATTATTACAAATTTCCACATAAATCAATTGTTTGTCACTAAATTTTTTTTTAAAAAATAGAAAATATATTTTAACTTACACCGGAAAACACATAACATAAATGAGATAAATATTAAAATTTCCAAAACGCACTCATCTATTATTGTGTGTAACTCAACTCATGTCCCATGCAGTCTTTCATGACGGCATGACGGAATTAAAATGCGATATTACGTTAGAAAATACGAGCTCGCTGGAACAAGGAACAAGGTAATCAGTAGAATGGACTTCCTAGTTGCATTGGCATTAGGAAGCAATGAAAAAAATAAAAAAATGAGTACACGTGGCTGGAAACTACAATTAAGAATAAAATTAGCTAACATAAATTAAAAAAACATAGTATGAGTTAAAATATTAAAAAAAAGAAAAATTCACAAAAAAAGAGTTTACAAAAAAATTACAGTAAGAAAAGCAGTTAAAAAAGAAAAATGTTCCATTAGTTCCAAAAATTCAAGACGAATAAAGCTACTGGGAGGGGGGTGCCCCAATACAAAATAAAATAAAGAGACTCTTTACAGAGAACATACATTTGAAAAATAGCATAATTAATATTGCTAGAAAAATGAACTTGCTTATTTTCAGGTATTTTATAAAAGAAAAATTTTAATAAAGTATTTTTGGTGCCAGTAAAATTAAAATTAGTTGTCCTTTGCTAGGAATACCGCGCCAGAAAAGGTTAAAGCTTGCACTCACTGAAATGGCTCATGAGTGAAAATGTTCTTTTTAATAATGAATATATATTATATCAATTTCCGGTGTGTCTTCTGTAATCAGTTTTCACCTTCCTAATTAGGATCCTAGTTAGTGTCCTTACGACTGCAACGATTAACCGAAATCGGAGAAGTGATTTTCCGGGAAAATAATTCTTGAATTCATAATTTGAAATGTTAGGCTTCAACTATTCATGATATTTTGACCCTAATAACTTTCTACTCCGCAGTATCGTAAGTATGGCGGGATTTTATACATTTTTCAGATTTTTTGATAATTTTTACCGACTGTAATACTAGTCTTAAGAAAGAACTTTCCTTTAATTTAATCTCGGTAGGTTTTTTTTATTAGCAATTTTAGCGCTCATTGCAAGCCGAAAATTGGATTAAGACATTCACTTTGTACAATAGATCATAGCTGCCAACTTTTACGCATTTTTCCTACCACAAAAATCTTATAGTAAATATTATCTTATTTAATCGTCGAAATCTTATGATTAAACAAATGGAAAATCTTTGTACAATTTTAGTGGTGACAAAAATGCGTAAATTTTGGCAGGTATGAATAGGTATAAAATTGTCAACTGTATGCTACACTTAAATTTAGACTTTTTACAACTAATCATATATAAAATTTAAGAATTTTTTTTCTTACAAATGTTCAATAGATGCATCTTTAGTTATAGGTCACACATCCAACCTAAAGTCCAATTCTTCCCCTATTCTGATGACGAAGTCTAAAGTCATGGAAGCAACAATATCCTCCGTGCTGTGCCTCAACTGTGGAAAATCATTAGACTGCGGCGGAACGTAGACGCGATTTTTACTGTATCCACGCATATCGTTTCTAAACCCCGATGGTAAAAAAATCGCATGGCTCAAACGGTTTTTAAATTTTCATCCAAGCAATAACGCTTTATGCACAGGAATCCTATTTTTTGGTATTTAGCAATGCAAGCGAGTCAAAAACAAAATAATACTCGATCATGCGATTATCTAAAGTTGTTTGTGTTGCTGTTTATTATATTTAAAAACTTTTAACCAACACTCTACAACGGTTACAGTTGATACTATTAAAGTTTATATTCTCTAATAAACACCCTGTGTTATGCAAGGAAAATGGGAATTGTGTTAAAAATTAGTTGCATTTTGTTTACTTACCAATGTTCCTAAAAAACTAAACACTGATAAATATGTTTCAAATAATTTACATTTTAATAACCTATTGTTTCATCTTAAGATGTTATCATAGAAATTTTTTTCAGAGTTATTATAATAAGGATAAGGTAGAAGTATGATTCAATTCCCATCAATTTAAATTTTCTCGTGAAACAAACTATTTTTGTTTTCACTTTATTGTGATTGATAGAGGTTTATTTTCATTTCATCGCTAATTATCTTATCTTTATAAATCGTGAGAAAGGATAATGCAAATGATAGAAATTCAAAAAAAAAATCTTTCTTGTATAGTTTCATAATGAAATATTTGCAGCATGAATTGGACAAAATGTCAATTTACATGCACAATGAATGCGTTGAAGATGTCGGAAGAAATATAAAATTATAAAAAAACGAGAAAAATGTAAAGCGCAGTAACCCTATTTGTAATTTTATCTGTGTCTATTCGTTTGTTTTAAATAATAACAAATGTAAATTTACGACACTTGATAAATCGCTTCAGAAAATAAACGGGGTGTTTTAAAATTTACAAGAATTTATTCTTTTTACAATATTTTCTTAGCTCTAATTTTTATCAAAATGTCTGAAGTGTGCTATTATCTTGAATGGATTGCTTTGTCTTTATCACTTTCTTCTATATTAACAAGAGGAAAGTATTGGATTCGTGAAAATTTTGTGAAATCCGGTTTTCAACGGATTTACACGTTTTAGGGATCACAGAATTCGAAAAACATGTTTTTACAAAATGTCTGTCTGTGAATCTGTCAGTCTCTCTGTGTGAGACAAAACGTTTGTGGGCTCTCTGTCTCAAGAACTAATATACGGATTTCAATGCATGGAATATACTAATGCATGGAATTCTACAATATTTCAGATTCTGCTAGACCTTAATATAAACTAAATATGATTAGTTGTCGGCGTATATGGCTATACAGGTGGCGCTGCTATAATGGATAATTCATGATTTTCATAATAGCCATACCTCAAGAGCTAGAGCATGGATTTTCATAAAATTTTAGATATAGGTAGTTCCTGAAATAGCATGGTGCTGATTAGTATTTTGGTGCAAATTGCTCGACAGATGGCACTGCCATGTATTACACGAATAATTTTGTATTGTTGAATTGCATTATGTATCTAATAATTTACAGGAGTTCAACAAGATTAATAATAAGAAGTGTATTTCAAGTAAATTAGTAATCATTTGTTAAATTTTATGAACTTCCACTTTAAAAATAGGAAATATGTGGTAGGTTTACAATAATTAAAGAAAATACATGTGCATAAATGTTCAAAAAAAGATTTTATTTTTCGATTTTTTACTTTCTTTTATCTTTACAACAAAGTATACAATTCGTGAAAATTTTCGAAATCCGGTTAAAAATACACGTAGGGGGAACTGGGGCACATTGATACACCCCCTGTACAGCACACAGGGTCATTACAGGAAGTTTCACAACAGCTCCAAAAGGTGATACTAGTGAAATTAACTACATACAGAAAGTTTTGGAATGATTCAATAGTTTGATGAAATGAGATGGGTGATTAATTGTTTTTGTAAGTCAAAAGTAAATTTGAGTTGCACAATTGAAATGGTATTATACAACTGTTTCAGTATTTTCAACCGAAAAGAATACCCTCCCTGGCAAGTAAAGCTACTCTTTATCAGTTCCTCATTTTTTATTGTTTGATAAATTATGAAGTGTTGGATTTGCGACTCATTTTTTTCAAAATATCTGTATGGGGCACATTGATACAGTCTTTGTCGGGGCACATTGATACAACCTAAATCCTTTTCTAGTTCATTTTTTCATTACCTTTTAATTTTTTTTTTTTTTTTTTTTTTTTTTTTTACCATACTCTCCTTAATTCAACCATTTCTCGTCAAAAATTTCTACTATAAATTTTTATTGAAGTGAAATAGCTTTAATTTCTTTATATTATAGCATTTTATAGTATTTTTGCAAACAGAAGACGTACAAAATTACACAATATCTAGTGCTAGTATAATTAACAAAACAAATGGACGGCAGCCTGGCAAATCTGAAATTTACATCGATTCTCTAGAGAAAAAAATATTATCGACATGAGAAATGTTAAGTAGGAGAAACAAGCTGCAGAACAGTACAGGATAATTATATTATAAACATAATTTTTAATATAATTATCCTTTATTTTCTGTTTGTAAACCGATTTATAAACAGAAAACCTGGCAATTCTTTCACCTTTCTTAAGAAAGAATATAATTCTAGGGTTAAAGTGCCAGATATGACAAAGTTACCACAGTCAACAAACAGACAAGAAACAGCCAGAACATCAGGTCATTATACATTTCATTTTGATTGGTTTAATATCGCTTACAAATAAATTGTGTGCGATTTTAATGTCTATAAACATATGTAAAATGTTTTGCTAACTATTTTTCTATGTAAAATATGCATTAGTGTTATTTTGTCTCCATTTTTCCCAGACGTGTCAAAGTGTATCAATCTGCCCCGGGGATGGGGCACATTGATACAAATTACTTTTTTTATTTTTTTTAAATTACATGCAGAAATAATATATAAAACTACGATTGTAAATTTTTATAACACACTACACAGGCTTTACTGACATCACATAGAAAAATAACTCGACATTTTTGCTTTCTAGACACCAAAAATTTTTTAAAAAAAAACGCTGTATCAATGAACCCCAGTTCCCCCTATACATTTTTCGTGATAATCGCAATAACTCTATCTCAAGAACTAACGCACGGAATTCTACATCACTTTAGATTCTGCTAGAATTTGATATAAACTAGATCTGATTAATTTTAGGTATATATATAGATCAACAAATAGAATAGTAGTGCCACCTGTAGAGCGATATACAACACATTTTAATCAGATCTAGTTTATATAAAGGCCCGCAGAATCTATAGTTTTGTGAAATTTAGTGCATTAGTTCTTGAGATAGTGCTATTGAGAAAATCACGACTAATGCAGTATGACAGCACCACCTGTTGAGCGATTTGCACTAAAATGTAATGAACACCATGATATATCATGCGTTAACTAAATCGGAAGTTTTATAAAAATCTATGCACCACTTCTCGAGGTACAGCTGTTGTGGAAATTGTGATTATAGCAGCGTTTCAGCGCTATATCTTTAGCGATATACACAAAAATCTAATCAGATCTAGTTCATATCAAGTTCTAACAAAATCTAAGGTTTTGTGAACTTCCGTGCATTAGTTCTTGAGATATAGCGTCCACAAAATTTTCGTTACAGATGGACATTTTCGTAGAAACATGTTTTCTGGATTCTCTTATTCATAAAACGTGTAAATCCGACGAAAACCGGATTTTGAAAATTTTCACGAATCCAATACTTTTTCTTGTAAAGGTAAAAGAGAATAAAAATTTAAAAGTAAAATCATTTTTTGAATACTTATGCAGATGTATTTTCTTTAATAATAGTCAACCTACCACACCTAGTAATGTTTCCTATTACGTTCTTCTATCTTTACAAGAAAAAGTATTGGATTCATGAAAATTTTCGACTTCCGGTTTTCGACGGATTTATACGTTTTAGAAGGTCCTGAACACGTTTTGACTATTTTTAGAAAATGTCTGTCTGTGAGTTTGTCCGTCTGTCTGTCTGTCTGTCTGTCTGTCTGTATGTGACAAAAAAATTTGTGGGCGCTCTATCTCAAGAACTATATCGAAATTTAATAAAATTTTATATTCAGTTAGACCTTGATATGAATTAGTGCCTATTGGTTTTTGATGAAAATTGGCCTGCAGGTGGCGCTGCTATACTACGTTTTTCATGATTTTCAAGATTGCTATATCTCAAGAACTAATTCACAGAATATCACCAAACTTCAGATTCTGTGACCCCTTGATATACATAGACGCTGACTAAGTTTTGGTGTAAATTGGCCAGCAGGTGGCGCTGCTATGCCACTTTTTCATGATTTTCATGATAGCTATATCTCAAGAACTAATGCACAGAATTTCACCAAACTTCAGATTCCGCGATACCTTGAGATACATAACCAAGGTTTTGGTGTGAACTGCTCAATAGGTGGCGCTGCTATGCTACATTTTGCACGATTTTTGCGATAGTTATATCTCAAGAACTAATGCAGAGAACTTCGACAAATTTTAGATTCTGTTACACTAGAATATATAACATAATTAGACGCTAATTACATTTTGGTATTAACCTTGCAACAGGTGGTACAGCTATGCTGCATTTTGCGCGATTTTTCCGATAGCTATATCTCAACAACCAACGCACAGAATTTCATCAAACTTCAGATTTTGTTACAAAATGACATATAACATAATTACACGATGATTACGTTTTGTTATAAATCCTTAAACTGATGGTGCTGCTGTGCTATATTTTACACGTTTTTTAAAAAAACTAGCTATATCTCAAGAAGTAATGCACGGAATTTCATCAAACTTCAGATTCTTTTACACCATAACATAATTAGACGCTTTTTTACGTTTTGGCATAAATTGTCCAAGATATGGTGTTGTTGTGCTACGTTTTGCAAACTTTTTGTTATAACTATATCAAAAGAACTAATGAACGAAATTCCATCAAATTTCAAATTCTTATAGATGATTATTAGGTTTTAGTATAAATTACCCAACATGAGGCACTACTAAGCTCCTTTTCTCAGAATATTAATTAAATTTTGCGTTTTAGGCTTTTCGGATACCAGAATCTCATTAGGCTAGGTCAAATGTTCGAGGAAATTCGATAGTGGGTAACTTTGGGGTCACCACGATTTTTTTTAAATATTAAAATGTACTTATGAGATAGAAGAAAGTTTTGGGATTGACACATCCAACTAGTTTTTAAAGTGGAAGTTCATAAAATTTAAGAACTGATTACTAATTTATTTCAAATATACATCTTCTTATTAACAAAGTTATCGCTTGTTGAACTTCTGCAAATTATCAAACATTGTACTTCAAGAATACAAAATTTAATTTTTGTATTAAGTTCGCGTAAGGAAGAGAATAAAATCTTCTTATGATGAGTAAGTTGTTATTGGAATGCAGAAGGGCGGGAAGTTTTAAACTTAATATTCGATTAATTTTTCAGAACTGAATGCGGCCCTTTTTAATAATTTTTTCAAATAGGCAGATTCCACATTATGAAAGTTTGTTGATACGATTTGGCAGTAAAAATCTATTGAGCTATTAACCTTCCTACCCTGTTGAAATTTTACTCAAGCTTGATTAAAATATTTCACACCAGAATTTTTATTTAAATCCATTTAACATACTTATTAAACTTAAATCGTTGTGTTATTTATTTAATTTATTTTCTGAAAAATTTTCTGGTTTGAATCGAATGAAACGCATTGTAGGCCTGGCTCGATTAGTCCCATTCAGGGTCCCCCAGGGGGATACCTTCTTCAGGTATTCACGGGCTTCACAACCCCGGGGCACCTGAGTGATCTGTCTCTTTTCCTTTTCCTCTTACTCCTCTTGTCTTCCTTTCATCTTTGTTTCACTCTCATTGTGGTTTCCTTTTCGGAGGTGAGGGCAATTCTGTATGAGCCGATATCATCCTGTATATCGACTCATGGAGAACTGTAAACCACCCACGTGTTAGCCGTGCGTGGCGATCCGTGTCCCTGGAAAGGGGGATCCTGGCAGTTGAGGGAAACCAACACACTGCTTTGGCCTCTGCTTCAGGTAGACGGGAGGTGCATATTGGTCCCGTATGTACCAATCGGTTGGTCAGCTGACTTTTGTCACTGGCTTTAGGGATCAAGGGAGCGAGCAATTACTAGTCATCTCGATAAGGGTGGAGACTGACATAGGATTGTCTTGTGACCGTATAGGCCCTGGTTAGCACGGGTGCACGAATGTGCATCCCCTTGTTGGGCTCGGTAGTGGGTGGTGCGGCCGGGGTCCGAATGATATTTTTTTTATAATGGATGGAAAAGCTTCATTTCCTTCTATTTCTCTCCCTCGTGGAGAGCAACTAAGTGTACAGATGCCTTCTTTCACTCGCTTCTTTATCATAAAACGTACTGATAGCCACTCTGACTGCTCCTTTAAAAAGACTTCACCTTTTCTCATTGCTAAAACATTCCAATCTATCCTTGGGGATGATCATTCTCTCAAAAAACTGCAATCTGGGGACTTACTAGTTCAGGTTTCTACTGTCAAACAATCACAATTTCTTTCTAATTGCTCTACAATAGGTACTTTTTCCGTGTCTGTCCAAGCTCATAAAACTCTGAATACAAGTCGTGGTGTAATATCCGAATCTGACCTTTTATTCTCTACTAAAGCTGAACTATTAGAAAATTTAAAAGACCAAGATGTAATAGATGTACGCCGTATCACTATCCATCTGAATGAACAAGTTTTACCAACAAAGCATATCATTCTAACATTTAATAGCCCTACATTACCAACCAGAATTAAAGCTGGCTGTCTAAGCTATCCAGTCTGCCCCTATATCACAAACCCTATCCGTTGTTTTAAATGCCAGCGTTACGGGCATACTAACACAAATTGTCGTGGATCTGTTACCTGCGCACGTTGTGCAGAAGTCGGCCATGACAATAAATCATGCGAAAAACCTGAACGCTGTGCAAATTGTAAAGAAGATCATACAGCATATTCCCGCACTTGTCCTAACTGGAACCGAGAAAAAAAAATCTTACTCTTAAAATTACTCAAAATTTGTCTTATCCTGATGCCCGTAAACTTGTTGAAACCAGAACTCCATCTGTTGGAATCTCTTACTCCAGCCTACTTAAGAACCAATCAAAATCTGTAAGACACATAAGTACCCAAACTAATACCTCATATCCACCAAGTAAATCAAACATAACACAGTCAACTAACACACCAATCAAAGAATCCCGTGATATCTGTCTCCCTACTAAATGTTCTGGCAACCCACAATTAGAACGTTGGCTTCCATCATCCGAACCTGTTAAGATAATTGACCTAGAAAAACGGCGACAGAATTCTCAAACTCAATCTAAGACATCATCCAAACTTAAAACTGAAACTGCGACTGTTCCATCCCAAAAAAATACTTTAAAATCATCTGAACCACAGACTAAGATCAAGGCAGGTACGAGTACTAAAATACCAATACAGCGGTCTGATACTACCCGTAAAACAAATTTACAGAAAAATTCTAAAATATCTACTCATGCCTCTCCAGGGTGGAAAACTGTGGGAAAGAGACAGAAAAATTCTTCGCTCAGCGCTTGTATCCGTAATGTAAAAGACCCGAAACAGCTTCAAAACTATGTTGAGGAGGCCATGGAGTCAGAGTCTTATAACTATGACTCTGATTCAGAGGACAATACTATATTAGAAGAGTAAGCACCTGACTAAATTCTTTTTTATTACTCTGAGTTTTAAATGTTTTATATAGTTTTATGTAGTATTTGTCTGTTTTATTTTTCGTGTTATTGTCTTATACAGCGTTCGAATTTTAACTATTTGTAGAATTTTAACTATTTAAATATTTTTTAATCTCATCGATTTTTAATTATATTTTCATGTACCACCGCATTTCCTTTTTTCATGTACTTCATAGCTATGCCCGTCTTTTGATATTATCACTTTTTTCATGTTTAACATTTAACATTTTATAGTGCATTTTTAACTTTTGTATTCATTACCTTGTTCTTGGCGCAGCATGTCCCACAAGGGACCTTGCGCCATAAAACCTCATTCAACCAACCAACCAACCCATTCAGGGTAGGAAGATTAAAAATGTAAAGTATGGAAAATTTATTTAAGAAATGAAGAAAAAGAAGAAAAATTAATTTAACTCTCACCAGGTATATTCAAATGTATATTATGTATAGTCTAACTAAAGTTTTCGTAATAGTTACTCTTCTTTTGCTTCTTCTATTTGTTAACTCAAGCATCTAGATACAGGCTTGCCAGACTTGGCCTCACTTTTAATTCTAAAATATGATATTCGCTGCAAAACTCTATATAGTAGTATTGTCTTCTTATTTAACACTTTAGGGCACACTGTGCCACTAGCGTCTCGCGACAGCAGGATTCCCAGTGGTAGGACTTAGGGTAAAATCCACGACGTTTGAAACTTGCCATTTATCCCTAAAGAGGGATAGTTCCGCCTTCTTTTCTCAGATACTTAAAGAAATCCTCATTACTGATATATGATAATAATGACATTGAAAATGCGATAACCGGCTTTTCGTTAGTATATTGTGTTTGGGTTTGCTTTTGAAATGAAATCAGTTACTTGATATTTACAGTAGAACCCCGCAAATCCGGACCCCGTAAATCCGGATCTCCGGATTATCCGGATCGGTTTGGTCAAGCGATTGAGAAACGATTTGGTTAATTTTCATAACATTAACTTGTTTCATCGTCGCATTCTGAATTAAAAAAAACTTTTTTCTGAAATCTTTTCTGAAGAATACTTTAAGCTTTCTTATTTAAACTCGCATTCTCATTTAAACTACACCCAACGAACTACTTATGCTCAATCGGATGCGTGACCTAACGGCTCACAAAAGGTATAGAAAACTGCCACAGCAAAAAATAACAAACTTTTTTATTACAAAGTAAACATTTTTTCTGTCTGTAAATAATCAATAAGTTAAACATAAAGGTGATTTTCTGTACGTATGTTATATTTTATTTCATTTTTTTCTAATTCTCCGGATAATCCGGATTTTCGATAATCCGGATTGGATCTGGTCCCAATTAATCCGAATTATCGGGGTTTTACTGTATTTGCAATTTGTACACATTGGAACTTTCGAGAATTTTAATGAAGAGTTGCATGTTTACACACTTGAAATGTGCTGTAATAAATGTTTTTTTTAAGTCAAACTTCTTATTTTAATTATTCCAATTTGTTATTTGATAAGTATGCAATAATATATTAGTATATTTAGTTTATCTTGTCATGGAAGTATAGCAATGATTTCAAAACGCCATTATGCAATTACCACAAAATTTCAAAAAATACTTAAGTAAAGAAAACTAAATGTAATATAAATAATTTAAATGTCAATAAGAGTTTTCATCAATGCATAAGAAATCAGTTTCTGAGAATACTTGGCTGTTTACAATCTTAGAATGTGTTGTAATATATATATTTTTTACTTAGTTACTTATGCTAATTATTTAAATCTAAATTATATTTCATTATGATAAATATGAAATAATAAATTAGCTTGTTGACTTATCTTGTGAAAAAAGTGCGGCTATAGTTTGAAAATGCCGCAATTATCACAGAAATTAAAAAATTACTTAAATAGAGAACATTATTAGTTTTATAAGTAATTTAATTGCCTATATTTAGGCAAGAGTTTTTATCAAAACCTAATAAACCGTTTCTGGGAATATTTGCCTGGTTACTATCTTAAATTGTGTTGCATTTATTTATTTTTTCTTTTTGGTCGAATTTCTTTTGCTAATTATTCCAATTTAAATTATGATTTATATGATAAATATGAAATAATAAATTAACATGTTGAGCTTTTTTTGCACGAAAGTGTGGTTACAGTTTGGAACTATCAAAATATAATTATTAGATAAATTCAAGAATTATTTTAACCAATTACAATATTAATTTTATAAATAACTTAAATGTCTTTGATAATTTGTTTCAATTTTATCTGCCACAATATTCAATGAAATAATAGTCTTAAATAACTATAAGATAAATGGCTTTAATCTTTTGTTAATAGATGGCAGCATAACACAACCGTTTAAAAGACGAAAATGTTCCTCTTTAGTGATAAACAGGTTCAGGATTTTCAGATTTATTCCAAGTCCTACCATTAGGAATCCTGCTGTCTCTAGACGCTAGTCACTGTACCTAATCCGGGATACCCAATTCCAAACATGCAAACGGCACCAATAATATTTTAGTAAAATTTTGCTTTTATAATAAAAGTTTAAATTAATGATTTCAAAATGTCTAAAATTTTCGTTTTTGAATTCCGGTGAAAGTCGATAATTTTTCATTTTACTAACAGATTTTGCCCGTGTCGGGAAGGGTTAGAGAAGGACATTCATGATTTGGTTAGTATAAATTCTTCGATCAAAATTTCTGATGTGAATTAGAGGCTGTTGCAAACCGCACTTATTCGTTACTAAGTAAGGGGTATTCTCTAATATACGCGGTACAGAACCGTTACTTAGAAATGCGACTCGTTAGTCGTTACTGTATAATACGCAAAGAAACAAAGTGAAGCTAACTTCAAACACTGCTTACGTTTCTGTAATTCGCAAATGCAGCCAGAATGCAGTCGAATGTGGTAAAGGATGCGAAATTGTTTTCCGAACTCTGACTCTGTGTATGAACTCTGCCAGTTACCAGTTGTTTCCGTATCAGTGTATGCGTATCATTCAGTTTGTACTAGTTATACTAATATCTCAAATGATTTGGATTTCATATGGGTTTGTAGAATAGTTTATTTGTTTTATTACGAAAACAAATAAAAAGTGGATATTTTTTTCTAAAGCATCAAATGATAAAGCAAAATGTGATTCATATTTATGTCAAGCGAAGTATTCAGTTAAAGGAAATTCAACAATGAATTGGCAAAAAACATTTATTGGTAAGGCATCCACCAGCTTGCCTATTTAACAGGAAATAATTTAAAATCATGCCTTTATTCCAAAACGAACTTTTTTTAACATAAAATGAATCATTACGTGTCATAGGAACATATAATATTAGATTATCGCATTTGCGTAATCTTTTGTCGCATTTACAGTACCCCTTCCGGTGCAAAACACTCCTGTTCCTAAAATGTTAAAATGATTAATTAACACGTGTATTTATTATCAACTTTATATGAAATTCGGTACATTCGGTATTCTTCGCGTACATTATATGAAACAAAATTTTAGTCCTTTTAAAGATGTAATATATACCGTAATATCTAATACATAATATATAACGCGTAATATATAAGACGTAATATATAATATATAAGACTTTCTATTTAATAAAAATAATTGTGCGTACTGCGCAATTCAATTAAGAAAAAACAGGTGCGCAAGGCATAGAAGGTAAATTCCGTTGTTAAAAAGAAATTTCAAGTGAAATTATAAAAATTTTATGTGCATCTAGAACTTTTTCTCTCTTCTCATGTGTATTAGGGGTCAACCGGAAAGTTCTGCAGTATAATGTTATTTCACGCCTACTATTTTTACATTCAGATTTCTCCGTTGGCACCACATTTTTGAGATCCTAAAATTCCCATCGTTTTCACGTTAGTGAGAAATGTGAACACTATGGGAATGTTACCCTTTTAAAATTGGTTCCAACGAAGAAATCTGAATTTAAAAAAAGAGAGACGTGTAACAATATTATGCGATAAAACTTTCTGGTTGGCTTGATATTTGAAATTTCACATCCGAAAATAAATCAGATGTGGAATTATAACAATCCACATCACGGTTCATTTTCTTGCAGTTTGCTAACTTCATAGGTACCTATCTAAAATAATTTTTTCTTCTTAGCGAATGATATAATTATTTGAGATTAAATAGGGCGAAATAAAGTGCAAAAAATGAGTAATTCCCAAGGCATTTGGATCTTTGATTTACGTGGGATACCTGGCAACATCAATTATGCGCTTGCATCCTTTACAGGAATGGTCCTATTTAGGATGCTTCATCACCCCTTAAAATATGTGGATTTTTGAATATTTTGAAAATTTATTCTTATATAATATTCATATGATACTTTCAGTTGTTAATTAAATTATTGAATCGAAAAATATAATATTTAAACTACAGGAATGTTGGTCAAGTCTGATGTGTGAAAAAAAAATGGGTAACCCATTGTGTAACCCTGTGTCTTTGTAATACTTAACCCTTTCCGGCACACTGTGCCCGGTCTTGGATACTTAATTTTTATTCCAAACTTGTAATCGGCACCAATAATATTTTAGTAAAATTTTGCTTTTAGAATAAAAGCTTAAATTACGGATTTCAAAATATCATAAAAATACGTATGTGAATTCCGATGTGAGTCGATAATTTCTCATTATATTAACAGATTTTGCCCGTGGCGGAAAGGTTTAATTCTCACCTGAATAACCTAAAAATTTTGATTTGAGATAAGATGGACGATTTTTCAGAATGCTCCTTCCTCCTTTTCCCCGAAATTTAAAAACATAAAATTTAGTTAAGGGTGTAAATCTTGTTTAAATTTGGTGGGATATGATGCATCTAACTGCCCCTGATGGGATTAACAGTACAAAGGTATTTTACAAAAATATTTCATACCAGAATTGTTTATTTAGAACAGTTTAACTTCTTTATTCATCGTTTCTTTTCTTCGGAGTATCTTTCAAACTGATTTTATAATGACATTTCTTGTTTAACCCATTAACGCCGAGCGTCATTTTTTGAGAACAGTTACAAAAACAGCAAGAAAGCGTTTTTCCCACCAGTAAAGAGGAAGATAAATATATACCTTATTTCATGGGAGAGAATTCTCGATAAATTTAGATAAAAGTTAACTTGCTTTTAAAAGTGGTGGGAAATACAAAATTTAAATTTTAGCGAAGAAAATAATTCGGGCGTTAATGGGTTAAACCGAAATACATTCATATAATCGCAGTCAAAATGAGAACTCATGGCCGTTGTAGCGTTAAATTGAATCTTAGCAGCTCAAATCGTTGAGTATCAATATCGGCAGTGGGCCGTTTCTATTAAACTCTATTTTCTACTGCTGCACCTTCACCTCTCCAATCTGTTTTTCGAAATCATTATTTCATAATATTAATATTTTAATTTCATTTGCTACCAAGCAATCTGAAAAAAAAAAACACCATACTAACTTCATTGCTTAGTAGAGAGTTCTTAGGGATCACAATAATATGAACATTTGGATATAGTCATTTCTAAAATGCAGTCAAGAATTATGTCAGGAATGTCGCATGTCATGTGAAGAATGGCATAAGTTTAAGACTACTTTTAACAATATGCAGCAACTCACTAACTATCATCGTAAACGCGAGGACATTAAAGTTTATGGTTAACAGCGGCTTAAAACATAACGTTTTCTTTAACTGACATGCTGTCACGAAAGACTGCATGACACGTGATTATTCCAAAATGCACAATTTTGATCTATCTCCGTTCACAAATAATTAGTATTTTTTTCATTTAAGACATACTTTTTCCGGTGTGTTTTATTTTTTATTTTATATTTTTAGTGACACGAAATCGATTTATGTGACATCATTATTAATACATAACGCTAAAGAATTTCACCTCTACTACCAGCTTCAAACAAGATCGACAAGAAAGTATGCAAGTCATTTTATTATCGTGGAATAATATACAAACCCAGTAAAAAAACCTATGGTCTAACTACCATCGTAAACGCGAGGACATTAAAGTTTATGGTTAACAGCGGCTTAACCCTTTCCGGGGCAAGGTGTTTGTATTAATAAAATGTTGAAATAATTGATTGACACCAGTATCTACAAGAAAATTTATATGTAAAATTGTAAATGTGTATGTTCGCATATGTTATTTGGTTGAAATTTTCTTTAAGAAATTCGGGTGCCAATGTGTCAATAATGAATTAAAATTAGGTGATGCCGTGGCGGCATCACCGCCCTTCAAGGGGTTAAAACATAACGTTTTCCAAAATGCACAATTTTGATCTATCTCCGTTCACAAATAATTAGTATTTTTTTCATTTAAGACATACTTTTTCCGGTGTCTTTTATTTTTTATTTTATATTTTTAGTGACACGAAATCGATTTATGTGACATCATTATTAATACATAACGCTGAAGAATTTCACCTCTACTACCAGCTTCAAACAAGATCGACAAGAAAGTATGCAAGTCATTTTATTATCGTGGAATAATATACAAACCCAGTAAAAAAACCTATGATCTAACTATCATCGTAAACGCGAGGACATTAAAGTTTATGGTTAACAGCGGCTTAAAACATAACGTTTTCTTTAACTGACATGCTGTCACGAAAGACTGCATGACACGTGATTATTCCAAAATGCACAATTTTGATCTATCTCCGTTCACAAATAATTAGTATTTTTTTTCATTTAAGACATACTTTTTCCGGTGTCTTTTACTTTTTATTTTATATTTTTAGTGACACGAAATCGATTTATGTGACATCATTATTAATACATAACGCTAAAGAATTTCACCTCTACTACCAGCTTCAAACAAGATCGACAAGAAAGTATGCAAGTCATTTTATTATCGTGGAATAATATACAAACCCAGTAAAAAAACCTATGATCTAACTATCATCGTAAACGCGAGGACATTAAAGTTTATGGTTAACAGCGGCTTAAAACATAACGTTTTCTTTAACTGACATGCTGTCACGAAAGACTGCATGACACGTGATTATTCCAAAATGCACAATTTTGATCTATCTCCGTTCACAAATAATTAGTATTTTTTTCATTTAAGACATACTTTTTCCGGTGTCTTTTATTTTTTATTTTATATTTTTAGTGACACGAAATCGATTTATGTGACATCATTATTAATACATAACGCTAAAGAATTTCACCTCTACTACCAGCTTCAAACAAGATCGACAAGAAAGTATGCAAGTCATTTTATTATCGTGGAATAATATACAAACCCAGTAAAAAAACCTATGGTCTAACTATCATCGTAAACGCGAGGACATTAAAGTTTATGGTTAACAGCGGCTTAAAACATAACGTTTTCCAAAATGCACAATTTTGATCTATCTCCGTTCACAAATAATTAGTATTTTTTTCATTTAAGACATACTTTTTCCGGTGTCTTTTATTTTTTATTTTATATTTTTAGTGACACGAAATCGATTTATGTGACATCATTATTAATACATAACGCTGAAGAATTTCACCTCTACTACCAGCTTCAAACAAGATCGACAAGAAAGTCTGCAAGTCATTTTATTATCGTGGAATAATATACAAACCCATTAAAAAAACCTATGATCTAACTATCATCGTAAACGTGAGGACATTAAAGTTTATGGTTAACAGCGGCTTAAAACATAACGTTTTCTTTAACTGACATGCTGTCACGAAAGACTGCATGACACGTGATTATTCCAAAATGCACAATTTTGATCTATCTCCGTTCACAAATAATTAGTATTTTTTTCATTTAAGACATACTTTTTCCGGTGTCTTTTATTTTTTATTTTATATTTTTAGTGACACGAAATCGATTTATGTGACATCATTATTAATACATAACGCTGAAGAATTTCACCTCTACTACCAGCTTCAAACAAGATCGACAAGAAAGTATGCAAGTCATTTTATTATCGTGGAATAATATACAAACCCAGTAAAAAAACCTATGATCTAACTATCATCGTAAACGCGAGGACATTAAAGTTTATGGTTAACAGCGGCTTAACACATAACGTTTTCTTTAACTGACATGCTGTCACGAAAGACTGCATGACACGTGATTATTCCAAAATGCACAATTTTGATCTATCTCCGTTCACAAATAATTAGTATTTTTTTCATTTAAGACATACTTTTTCCGGTGTCTTTTATTTTTTATTTTATATTTTTAGTGACACGAAATCGATTTATGTGACATCATTATTAATACATAACGCTAAAGAATTTCACCTCTACTACCAGCTTCAAACAAGATCGACAAGAAAGTATGCAAGTCATTTTATTATCGTGGAATAATATACAAACCCAGTAAAAAAACCTATGGTCTAACTATCATCGTAAACGCGAGGACATTAAAGTTTATGGTTAACAGCGGCTTAAAACATAACGTTTTCCAAAATGCACAATTTTGATCTATCTCCGTTCACAAATAATTAGTATTTTTTTCATTTAAGACATACTTTTTCCGGTGTCTTTTATTTTTTATTTTATATTTTTAGTGACACGAAATCGATTTATGTGACATCATTATTAATACATAACGCTGAAGAATTTCACCTCTACTACCAGCTTCAAACAAGATCGACAAGAAAGTCTGCAAGTCATTTTATTATCGTGGAATAATATACAAACCCAGTAAAAAAACCTATGATCTAACTATCATCGTAAACGCGAGGACATTAAAGTTTATGGTTAACAGCGGCTTAAAACATAACGTTTTCTTTAACTGACATGCTGTCACGAAAGACTGCATGAGACGTGATTATTCCAAAATGCACAATTTTGATCTATCTCCGTTCACAAATAATTAGTATTTTTTTCATTTAAGACATACTTTTTCCGGTGTCTTTTATTTTTTATTTTATATTTTTAGTGACACGAAATCGATTTATGTGACATCATTATTAATACATAACGCTAAAGAATTTCACCTCTACTACCAGCTTCAAACAAGATCGACAAGAAAGTATGCAAGTCATTTTATTATCGTGGAATAATATACAAACCCAGTAAAAAAACCTATGATCTAACTATCATCGTAAACGCGAGGACATTAAAGTTTATGGTTAACAGCGGCTTAAAACATAACGTTTTCTTTAACTGACATGCTGTCACGAAAGACTGCATGACACGTGATTATTCCAAAATGCACAATTTTGATCTATCTCCGTTCACAAATAATTAGTATTTTTTTCATTTAAGACATACTTTTTCCGGTGTCTTTTATTTTTTATTTTATATTTTTAGTGACACGAAATCGATTTATGTGACATCATTATTAATACATAACGCTAAAGAATTTCACCTCTACTACCAGCTTCAAACAAGATCGACAAGAAAGTATGCAAGTCATTTTATTATCGTGGAATAATATACAAACCCAGTAAAAAAACCTATGGTCTAACTATCATCGTAAACGCGAGGACATTAAAGTTTATGGTTAACAGCGGCTTAAAACATAACGTTTTCCAAAATGCACAATTTTGATCTATCTCCGTTCACAAATAATTAGTATTTTTTTCATTTAAGACATACTTTTTCCGGTGTCTTTTATTTTTTATTTTATATTTTTAGTGACACGAAATCGATTTATGTGACATCATTATTAATACATAACGCTGAAGAATTTCACCTCTACTACCAGCTTCAAACAAGATCGACAAGAAAGTCTGCAAGTCATTTTATTATCGTGGAATAATATACAAACCCAGTAAAAAAACCTATGATCTAACTATCATCGTAAACGCGAGGACATTAAAGTTTATGGTTAACAGCGGCTTAAAACATAACGTTTTCTTTAACTGACATGCTGTCACGAAAGACTGCATGAGACGTGATTATTCCAAAATGCACAATTTTGATCTATCTCCGTTCACAAATAATTAGTATTTTTTTCATTTAAGACATACTTTTTCCGGTGTCTTTTATTTTTTATTTTATATTTTTAGTGACACGAAATCGATTTATGTGACATCATTATTAATACATAACGCTGAAGAATTTCACCTCTACTACCAGCTTCAAACAAGATCGACAAGAAAGTCTGCAAGTCATTTTATTATCGTGGAATAATATACAAACCCAGTAAAAAAACCTATGATCTAACTATCATCGTAAACGTGAGGACATTAAAGTTTATGGTTAACAGCGGCTTAAAACATAACGTTTTCTTTAACTGACATGCTGTCACGAAAGACTGCATGACCCGTGATTATTCCAAAATGCACAATTTTGATCTATCTCCGTTCACAAATAATTAGTATTTTTTTCATTTAAGACATACTTTTTCCGGTGTCTTTTATTTTTTATTTTATATTTTTAGTGACACGAAATCGATTTATGTGACATCATTATTAATACATAACGCTGAAGAATTTCACCTCTACTACCAGCTTCAAACAAGATCGACAAGAAAGTATGCAAGTCATTTTATTATCGTGGAATAATATACAAACCCAGTAAAAAAACCTATGATCTAACTATCATCGTAAACGCGAGGACATTAAAGTTTATGGTTAACAGCGGCTTAACACATAACGTTTTCTTTAACTGACATGCTGTCACGAAAGACTGCATGACACGTGATTATTCCAAAATGCACAATTTTGATCTATCTCCGTTCACAAATAATTAGTATTTTTTTCATTTAAGACATACTTTTTCCGGTGTCTTTTATTTTTTATTTTATATTTTTAGTGACACGAAATCGATTTATGTGACATCATTATTAATACATAACGCTAAAGAATTTCACCTCTACTACCAGCTTCAAACAAGATCGACAAGAAAGTATGCAAGTCATTTTATTATCGTGGAATAATATACAAACCCAGTAAAAAAACCTATGGTCTAACTATCATCGTAAACGCGAGGACATTAAAGTTTATGGTTAACAGCGGCTTAAAACATAACGTTTTCCAAAATGCACAATTTTGATCTATCTCCGTTCACAAATAATTAGTATTTTTTTCATTTAAGACATACTTTTTCCGGTGTCTTTTATTTTTTATTTTATATTTTTAGTGACACGAAATCGATTTATGTGACATCATTATTAATACATAACGCTGAAGAATTTCACCTCTACTACCAGCTTCAAACAAGATCGACAAGAAAGTCTGCAAGTCATTTTATTATCGTGGAATAATATACAAACCCAGTAAAAAAACCTATGATCTAACTATCATCGTAAACGCGAGGACATTAAAGTTTATGGTTAACAGCGGCTTAAAACATAACGTTTTCTTTAACTGACATGCTGTCACGAAAGACTGCATGAGACGTGATTATTCCAAAATGCACAATTTTGATCTATCTCCGTTCACAAATAATTAGTATTTTTTTCATTTAAGACATACTTTTTCCGGTGTCTTTTATTTTTTATTTTATATTTTTAGTGACACGAAATCGATTTATGTGACATCATTATTAAAACATAACGCTGAAGAATTTCACCTCTACTACCAGCTTCAAACAAGATCGACAAGAAAGTATGCAAGTCATTTTATTATCGTGGAATAATATACAAACCCAGTAAAAAAACCTATGGTCTAACTATCATCGTAAACGCGAGGACATTAAAGTTTATGGTTAACAGCGGCTTAAAACATAACGTTTTCCAAAATGCACAATTTTGATCTATCTCCGTTCAGAAATAATTAGTATTTTTTTCATTTAAGACATACTTTTTCCGGTGTCTTTTATTTTTTATTTTATATTTTTAGTGACACGAAATCGATTTATGTGACATCATTATTAATACATAACGCTGAAGAATTTCACCTCTACTACCAGCTTCAAACAAGATCGACAAGAAAGTCTGCAAGTCATTTTATTATCGTGGAATAATATACAAACCCAGTAAAAAAACCTATGATCTAACTATCATCGTAAACGCGAGGACATTAAAGTTTATGGTTAACAGCGGCTTAAAACATAACGTTTTCTTTAACTGACATGCTGTCACGAAAGACTGCATGAGACGTGATTATTCCAAAATGCACAATTTTGATCTATCTCCGTTCACAAATAATTAGTATTTTTTTTCATTTAAGACATACTTTTTCCGGTGTCTTTTATTTTTTATTTTATATTTTTAGTGACACGAAATCGATTTATGTGACATCATTATTAATACATAACGCTAAAGAATTTCACCTCTACTACCAGCTTCAAACAAGATCGACAAGAAAGTATGCAAGTCATTTTATTATCGTGGAATAATATACAAACCCAGTAAAAAAACCTATGATCTAACTATCATCGTAAACGCGAGGACATTAAAGTTTATGGTTAACAGCGGCTTAAAACATAACGTTTTCTTTAACTGACATGCTGTCACGAAAGACTGCATGACACGTGATTATTCCAAAATGCACAATTTTGATCTATCTCCGTTCACAAATAATTAGTATTTTTTTCATTTAAGACATACTTTTTCCGGTGTCTTTTATTTTTTATTTTATATTTTTAGTGACACGAAATCGATTTATGTGACATCATTATTAATACATAACGCTAAAGAATTTCACCTCTACTACCAGCTTCAAACAAGATCGACAAGAAAGTATGCAAGTCATTTTATTATCGTGGAATAATATACAAACCCAGTAAAAAAACCTATGGTCTAACTATCATCGTAAACGCGAGGACATTAAAGTTTATGGTTAACAGCGGCTTAAAACATAACGTTTTCCAAAATGCACAATTTTGATCTATCTCCGTTCACAAATAATTAGTATTTTTTTCATTTAAGACATACTTTTTCCGGTGTCTTTTATTTTTTATTTTATATTTTTAGTGACACGAAATCGATTTATGTGACATCATTATTAATACATAACGCTGAAGAATTTCACCTCTACTACCAGCTTCAAACAAGATCGACAAGAAAGTCTGCAAGTCATTTTATTATCGTGGAATAATATACAAACCCAGTAAAAAAACCTATGATCTAACTATCATCGTAAACGTGAGGACATTAAAGTTTATGGTTAACAGCGGCTTAAAACATAACGTTTTCTTTAACTGACATGCTGTCACGAAAGACTGCATGACACGTGATTATTCCAAAATGCACAATTTTGATCTATCTCCGTTCACAAATAATTAGTATTTTTTTCATTTAAGACATACTTTTTCCGGTGTCTTTTATTTTTTATTTTATATTTTTAGTGACACGAAATCGATTTATGTGACATCATTATTAATACATAACGCTGAAGAATTTCACCTCTACTACCAGCTTCAAACAAGATCGACAAGAAAGTATGCAAGTCATTTTATTATCGTGGAATAATATACAAACCCAGTAAAAAAACCTATGATCTAACTATCATCGTAAACGCGAGGACATTAAAGTTTATGGTTAACAGCGGCTTAACACATAACGTTTTCTTTAACTGACATGCTGTCACGAAAGACTGCATGACACGTGATTATTCCAAAATGCACAATTTTGATCTATCTCCGTTCACAAATAATTAGTATTTTTTTCATTTAAGACATACTTTTTCCGGTGTCTTTTATTTTTTATTTTATATTTTTAGTGACACGAAATCAATTTATGTGACATCATTATTAATACATAACGCTAAAGAATTTCACCTCTACTACCAGCTTCAAACAAGATCGACAAGAAAGTATGCAAGTCATTTTATTATCGTGGAATAATATACAAACCCAGTAAAAAAACCTATGGTCTAACTATCATCGTAAACGCGAGGACATTAAAGTTTATGGTTAACAGCGGCTTAAAACATAACGTTTTCCAAAATGCACAATTTTGATCTATCTCCGTTCACAAATAATTAGTATTTTTTTCATTTAAGACATACTTTTTCCGGTGTCTTTTATTTTTTATTTTATATTTTTAGTGACACGAAATCGATTTATGTGACATCATTATTAATACATAACGCTAAAGAATTTCACCTCTACTACCAGCTTCAAACAAGATCGACAAGAAAGTATGCAAGTCATTTTATTATCGTGGAATAATATACAAACCCAGTAAAAAAACCTATGGTCTAACTATCATCGTAAACGCGAGGACATTAAAGTTTATGGTTAACAGCGGCTTAAAACATAACGTTTTCCAAAATGCACAATTTTGATCTATCTCCGTTCACAAATAATTAGTATTTTTTTCATTTAAGACATACTTTTTCCGGTGTCTTTTATTTTTTATTTTATATTTTTAGTGACACGAAATCGATTTATGTGACATCATTATTAATACATAACGCTGAAGAATTTCACCTCTACTACCAGCTTCAAACAAGATCGACAAGAAAGTCTGCAAGTCATTTTATTATCGTGGAATAATATACAAACCCAGTAAAAAAACCTATGATCTAACTATCATCGTAAACGTGAGGACATTAAAGTTTATGGTTAACAGCGGCTTAAAACATAACGTTTTCTTTAACTGACATGCTGTCACGAAAGACTGCATGACACGTGATTATTCCAAAATGCACAATTTTGATCTATCTCCGTTCACAAATAATTAGTATTTTTTTCATTTAAGACATACTTTTTCCGGTGTCTTTTATTTTTTATTTTATATTTTTAGTGACACGAAATCGATTTATGTGACATCATTATTAATACATAACGCTGAAGAATTTCACCTCTACTACCAGCTTCAAACAAGATCGACAAGAAAGTATGCAAGTCATTTTATTATCGTGGAATAATATACAAACCCAGTAAAAAAACCTATGATCTAACTATCATCGTAAACGCGAGGACATTAAAGTTTATGGTTAACAGCGGCTTAACACATAACGTTTTCTTTAACTGACATGCTGTCACGAAAGACTGCATGACACGTGATTATTCCAAAATGCACAATTTTGATCTATCTCCGTTCACAAATAATTAGTATTTTTTTCATTTAAGACATACTTTTTCCGGTGTCTTTTATTTTTTATTTTATATTTTTAGTGACACGAAATCGATTTATGTGACATCATTATTAATACATAACGCTAAAGAATTTCACCTCTACTACCAGCTTCAAACAAGATCGACAAGAAAGTATGCAAGTCATTTTATTATCGTGGAATAATATACAAACCCAGTAAAAAAACCTATGGTCTAACTATCATCGTAAACGCGAGGACATTAAAGTTTATGGTTAACAGCGGCTTAAAACATAACGTTTTCCAAAATGCACAATTTTGATCTATCTCCGTTCACAAATAATTAGTATTTTTTTCATTTAAGACATACTTTTTCCGGTGTCTTTTATTTTTTATTTTATATTTTTAGTGACACGAAATCGATTTATGTGACATCATTATTAATACATAACGCTGAAGAATTTCACCTCTACTACCAGCTTCAAACAAGATCGACAAGAAAGTCTGCAAGTCATTTTATTATCGTGGAATAATATACAAACCCAGTAAAAAAACCTATTATCTAACTATCATCGTAAACGCGAGGACATTAAAGTTTATGGTTAACAGCGGCTTAAAACATAACGTTTTCTTTAACTGACATGCTGTCACGAAAGACTGCATGAGACGTGATTATTCCAAAATGCACAATTTTGATCTATCTCCGTTCACAAATAATTAGTATTTTTTTCATTTAAGACATACTTTTTCCGGTGTCTTTTATTTTTTATTTTATATTTTTAGTGACACGAAATCGATTTATGTGACATCATTATTAATACATAACGCTGAAGAATTTCACCTCTACTACCAGCTTCAAACAAGATCGACAAGAAAGTCTGCAAGTCATTTTATTATCGTGGAATAATATACAAACCCAGTAAAAAAACCTATGATCTAACTATCATCGTAAACGCGAGGACATTAAAGTTTATGGTTAACAGCGGCTTAAAACATAACGTTTTCTTTAACTGACATGCTGTCACGAAAGACTGCATGACACGTGATTATTCCAAAATGCACAATTTTGATCTATCTCCGTTCACAAATAATTAGTATTTTTTTCATTTAAGACATACTTTTTCCGGTGTCTTTTATTTTTTATTTTATATTTTTAGTGACACGAAATCGATTTATGTGACATCATTATTAATACATAACGCTAAAGAATTTCACCTCTACTACCAGCTTCAAACAAGATCGACAAGAAAGTATGCAAGTCATTTTATTATCGTGGAATAATATACAAACCCAGTAAAAAAACCTATGATCTAACTATCATCGTAAACGCGAGGACATTAAAGTTTATGGTTAACAGCGGCTTAAAACATAACGTTTTCTTTAACTGACATGCTGTCACGAAAGACTGCATGACACGTGATTATTCCAAAATGCACAATTTTGATCTATCTCCGTTCACAAATAATTAGTATTTTTTTCATTTAAGACATACTTTTTCCGGTGTCTTTTATTTTTTATTTTATATTTTTAGTGACACGAAATCGATTTATGTGACATCATTATTAATACATAACGCTAAAGAATTTCACCTCTACTACCAGCTTCAAACAAGATCGACAAGAAAGTATGCAAGTCATTTTATTATCGTGGAATAATATACAAACCCAGTAAAAAAACCTATGGTCTAACTATCATCGTAAACGCGAGGACATTAAAGTTTATGGTTAACAGCGGCTTAAAACATAACGTTTTCCAAAATGCACAATTTTGATCTATCTCCGTTCACAAATAATTAGTATTTTTTTCATTTAAGACATACTTTTTCCGGTGTCTTTTATTTTTTATTTTATATTTTTAGTGACACGAAATCGATTTATGTGACATCATTATTAATACATAACGCTGAAGAATTTCACCTCTACTACCAGCTTCAAACAAGATCGACAAGAAAGTCTGCAAGTCATTTTATTATCGTGGAATAATATACAAACCCAGTAAAAAAACCTATGATCTAACTATCATCGTAAACGTGAGGACATTAAAGTTTATGGTTAACAGCGGCTTAAAACATAACGTTTTCTTTAACTGACATGCTGTCACGAAAGACTGCATGACACGTGATTATTCCAAAATGCACAATTTTGATCTATCTCCGTTCACAAATAATTAGTATTTTTTTCATTTAAGACATACTTTTTCCGGTGTCTTTTATTTTTTATTTTATATTTTTAGTGACACGAAATCGATTTATGTGACATCATTATTAATACATAACGCTGAAGAATTTCACCTCTACTACCAGCTTCAAACAAGATCGACAAGAAAGTATGCAAGTCATTTTATTATCGTGGAATAATATACAAACCCAGTAAAAAAACCTATGATCTAACTATCATCGTAAACGCGAGGACATTAAAGTTTATGGTTAACAGCGGCTTAACACATAACGTTTTCTTTAACTGACATGCTGTCACGAAAGACTGCATGACACGTGATTATTCCAAAATGCACAATTTTGATCTATCTCCGTTCACAAATAATTAGTATTTTTTTCATTTAAGACATACTTTTTCCGGTGTCTTTTATTTTTTATTTTATATTTTTAGTGACACGAAATCGATTTATGTGACATCATTATTAATACATAACGCTAAAGAATTTCACCTCTACTACCAGCTTCAAACAAGATCGACAAGAAAGTATGCAAGTCATTTTATTATCGTGGAATAATATACAAACCCAGTAAAAAAACCTATGGTCTAACTATCATCGTAAACGCGAGGACATTAAAGTTTATGGTTAACAGCGGCTTAAAACATAACGTTTTCCAAAATGCACAATTTTGATCTATCTCCGTTCACAAATAATTAGTATTTTTTTCATTTAAGACATACTTTTTCCGGTGTCTTTTATTTTTTATTTTATATTTTTAGTGACACGAAATCGATTTATGTGACATCATTATTAATACATAACGCTGAAGAATTTCACCTCTACTACCAGCTTCAAACAAGATCGACAAGAAAGTCTGCAAGTCATTTTATTATCGTGGAATAATATACAAACCCAGTAAAAAAACCTATTATCTAACTATCATCGTAAACGCGAGGACATTAAAGTTTATGGTTAACAGCGGCTTAAAACATAACGTTTTCTTTAACTGACATGCTGTCACGAAAGACTGCATGAGACGTGATTATTCCAAAATGCACAATTTTGATCTATCTCCGTTCACAAATAATTAGTATTTTTTTCATTTAAGACATACTTTTTCCGGTGTCTTTTATTTTTTATTTTATATTTTTAGTGACACGAAATCGATTTATGTGACATCATTATTAATACATAACGCTGAAGAATTTCACCTCTACTACCAGCTTCAAACAAGATCGACAAGAAAGTCTGCAAGTCATTTTATTATCGTGGAATAATATACAAACCCAGTAAAAAAACCTATGATCTAACTATCATCGTAAACGCGAGGACATTAAAGTTTATGGTTAACAGCGGCTTAAAACATAACGTTTTCTTTAACTGACATGCTGTCACGAAAGACTGCATGACACGTGATTATTCCAAAATGCACAATTTTGATCTATCTCCGTTCACAAATAATTAGTATTTTTTTCATTTAAGACATACTTTTTCCGGTGTCTTTTATTTTTTATTTTATATTTTTAGTGACACGAAATCGATTTATGTGACATCATTATTAATACATAACGCTAAAGAATTTCACCTCTACTACCAGCTTCAAACAAGATCGACAAGAAAGTATGCAAGTCATTTTATTATCGTGGAATAATATACAAACCCAGTAAAAAAACCTAAGATCTAACTATCATCGTAAACGCGAGGACATTAAAGTTTATGGTTAACAGCGGCTTAAGGCCCTACATCAGTAACGCTCCGAGATAGAACGGCTAATGTTATTTCGATGGAAGAAATTTATCGCTTTCATTCCTTTGCAGTTTGCTCAAATTTAATAATTTTTGTTGTTTTGAAAACCTGTAGGTTTAAACTATGCACGTCATTTTGAAATTTTATTTCTTTTTTTAATTTTAAGGCGATACAAGTACGTTATTTTAGAGTCTTTAAAATTCACCTTTAGTGTCTTATTACGAAAAATCTGTTTGACATTTTAAAATTTAGTAAAACAGCATGCAGAGTTTAATTATTTAGCTTTCAGAAAATGTTTTTTATTTTGATTTTAAAAAAAGTTTAATCTATGCTATTTGTATAAAAAGTTGAAATACTTTGATTTTAAATAGTCGAAAATGATGTTTATTCCCGCCTTCAAAAGGGATACGCCTTAAAAGCAATTAGGGTGTAAGACGATAGGTCTTTACTCTGCAGGGAGTACAGGGACGGATAGGTGAAATTTCTTGCCTCTGGCTATTCGTAAAATGTTACTTGCTGCTTAAAAAAAGTAGAAAAAGGTCTTTGAAGAGATCGCTCTGAGCTATTGAAGGGGAAAAAAATATTAAAATGCAGACGAGATTTATTTATAAATTTCGACCGTTGGATTGTCGTCGAAAGAATTATCATAAGCTAGTAAATTGTTTCGCTTGATTAAAGTTGTTTTTTTTTTTTTTTTTTTTTTTTTTTTTTTTTTTTTTTTTTTTTTTTAAATACCTGTAAAATAGATCGAAAAAAATAGAAAATGGCCTTTGTGCAAATCGATATCAACTAAGTAATGTAAAAAAAAAAAAATACTTAAAACTAATAAAACACAGACGATAAACTTTTATAAATTTCTTTCATAGCATTAGCTTTAAAGCGAAGGCATTGTTTCGTATAACTGCAGTAGCCTCTTTAAAATAAATGAAATCGTAAAAGCTAATCAATGTCAGAGAAAAAAAAATATTTTTTTTTTTTTTTTTTTTTTAATGTAGGCGAGATATTTTTATAAATTTCTACAATGGGATTTCGCTTGACTGAAATAAGTCACTTTAAAATACCTGTATCGAAATCAAAAATTGTAATACGGCCTTTGTACAGAAAGATCTCAGCTGTTCAATATAAAAAAGATTATTAAAATATAGACGAGATATTTCTATAAATTTCTGTCATAGGATTTCGCTTCATTGAAGTAAGCCCCTTTAAAATACCCGTAAAAAAATCGAAAAAATATAAAACGGTCTTTGTACAGAAATATCTCAGCAAGTCAATGCTAAAAAAATCATTTAAAAATATTAAAATGTTGACGAGAAATCTTTATAAATTTCTATAATGGGACTTCTCTCTATTTAAGTAAGCCACTTTAAAATACCCGTAAAAAATCGAAAAAATGTAAAACGGTCTTTGTACACAGAAATCTCCGATATCTAACGCCCCCCCCCCCCCGAAAAAAACGTTTAAAGACAATTAAAATACAAACGAGATATCTTTAGAAATTTCTAAAATGTGATTTAGCTCTATTGAAGTAATTCACTTTAAAATACCCGTAACAAAATCGAAACGATATAAAACGTTCTTTGTACAGAAAGATCTCAGTTATATAATGAAAAAAAAATTACAAGTATTAAAATATAGACAAGATATTTTTTATAAATTTCTACCATGGAATTTTGTTTGATAGAGGTAATCATCAGTTTATATTTACTTGTAGACGAGATATCTTTATAAATTTCTAACATTAAATGCTAAAAAAATCATTTAAAAATATTAAAATGTAGAAGAGAAAAATATATATTTATATGAACTTCAAAACTTCATAGGATTTCGCTTGATTGAAGTAAGCCCCTTTAAAACCCCCATAACAAAATCGAAAAAATATAAAACGGTCTTTGTACCGAAAGATTTCAGATATCCAATGCCTAAAAATATTTAAATGTGGAAAAGACATATTTATAAATTTCTACTATAGGATTTAGCTTGACTGAAGTAGCCTCTTTAAACACCTGTAAACAAAACCAAAAAAGTACAAAACGGTCTTCACACCGAAAGATCTCAGCTATCCAATGACAAAAAGAATCATTTAAAAATATTAAAATGTAGAAGAGATATTTTTATAAATTTCTACCATTGGAATTCACTTGACTGAAGTAGCCTCATTAAAACACCTCTAAACAAAATAAAAAAAAAAGTACAAAACAGTCTTTAGACCGAAAAATTTCAGCTATCCAATGCCAAAAAATCATTTAAAAATATTAAAATGTAAAAGAGATATTTTTATAAATTTCTACAATTGTATTACACTTGATTGAAATAGCTTTTTTAAAATTCCCCTAAACAAAATCGAAAAAGTACAAAACGGTCTTTGTAAAGAAAGATCTGAGATATCGAATGCCAAAAATTAATTTCAAAATATTAAAGTGTAGAAGAGATATTTTTATAAATTTCTACGATTGGATTTCACTTGACTGAAGTAGCTTTTTAAAATTCTCCTAAACAAACTTGGAAAAGTACAAAACGGTCTTTGTACACAAAGATCTAAGCTATCAAATGACAAAAAAATCATTTTAAAATATTAAAATGTAGAAGAGATATTTTTATAAATTTCTACCATTGGAATTCACTTGACTGAAGTATCCTCTTTGAAACACCTGTGAACAAATGAAAAAAGTACAAAACGGTCTTTGTACCGAAAGATTTCAGCTATCCAATGACAAAAAAATCATTTAAAAATATTAAAATGTAGAAGAGATACTTTTATAAATTTCTACCATTGAAATTCACATGACTGAAGTACATTTTTTAACCCTTTGACGGTTAAAGCACTTCTATTCATAAAATACTAAAATGATTGAATGACATCGGAATTTAAAAACAAATTTATTTCATAATATATAAATGTTTTTTCTTACGTTCTTTGTAAAATTAAAATTTTCATTTAAAAATTCCGGTGTCAGTATGGCATTTCTCAATTGAAATTAAGTGGTATTCTGGGCGCGTATACGCGCTCATAACCACGAAAGGGTTAAAATTCCCCTAAACAAAGTCGAAAAAGTACAAAACGTTCTTTGTACCGAAAGGTCTCAGCTATCCAATTACAAAAAAATTATTTAAAAATATTAAAATGTAGAAGCGATATTTTTATAAATTACTACCATTGGATTTCACTCGACTGAAGTAGCCTCTTTAAAACAACTGTAAACAAAATCAAAAAAGTACAAAACGGTCTTTACACCGAAAGTTCTTAGCTATCCAATGACATAAAAATCATTCAAAAATATTAAAAAGTCGAAGAGATATTTTTATAAATTTCTACCATTGGATTTCTCTTGACTAAAGTAGCTTTTTTAAAATTCTCCTAAAAATAAGTCGAAAAAGCACAAAACGGTCTTTGTACAGAAAGATCTATGCTATCCAATGACAAAAAAAAAAAAAAAAAAAAAATCATTAAAAAGTAATAAAATGTACAGAAGAGATATTTTTTTTAATTTCTACCATTGGATTTTACTTGACTGAAGTAGCTTTTTTAAAATTTCACTAAACAAAGTCGAAAAAATACAAAACGGTCTTTGTACCGAAAGATCTCAGCTATCCCATGGCAAAAAAATCATTTAAAAATATTAAAATGTATAAGAGATATTTTTATAAATTTCTACAATTGGATTTCACTTGACTGAAATATCTTTTTTAAAACTCCCCTAAACAAACTCGAAAAAGTACAAAACGGTATTTGTGCCGAAAGATCTCAGCTATCCAATTACAAAAAAAAAATCATTTAAAAATATTAAAATGTAGAAGAGATACTTTTATAAATTTCTACCACTTGATTTCACTTGACTGAAGTAGCTTTTTTAAAAATTCCCCTAAACAAAGTCGAAAAAGTACAAAACGGTCTTTGTACAGAAAGATCGCAGCTATCCCATGACAAAAAAATAATTTAAAAATATTAAAATATAGAAGAGATATTTTTTTTAAATTTTTACCATTGGATTTCACTTCACTGAAGTAGCCTCTTTAAAACACCTGTAAACAAAATCAAAAAAGTACAAAACGGTCTTTGTACCGAAAGATATCAGCTATCCAATGATAAAAAAATCATTTAAAAATATTAAAATGTAGAAGAGATATTTTTTATAAATTTCTACCATTGGATTTAACATGACTGAAGAAGCTTTTTAAAAATCCCCCTGAACAAAGTCTAAAAACTACAAAACGGTCTTTGGGCCGAAAGATCTGAGATATCCAATGCCAAAAAATCATTGTTTGGTTTGAATGTAGTAACCTCTTTAAAATAAACAAAATTGAAAAAGCAGAAAACTGTTTCTGTACAGATCAATGTCAGATAGCCAATGCAAAAAAAAAAAAAAAAAAAAAAAAAAAAAAAAGATTAAAAAACATTGAAATGCAGATGAGATATCTTTATAAATTTAAATCATAAGATTATGAACGATTGGGTTGCTTCAGCTGAATGAATTAACCTCTTTAAAATATAAGTTAAAAAAGAAAAAAAAATACGCAGACGAAAAACATTTAATTTATATATTTCTTAGCACTAAAATTATAGAGAAAATGTTGTTTGGTTTGAATGGAGTAACCTCTTTAAAATAAACAAAATTGAAAAAGCAGAAAACGGTATCTTTACAAATAAACGTCAGATAGCCAATGCAAAAAAATGATTTAAAAACATTGAAATGCAGATGAGATATCTTTATAAATTTAAATCATAAGGTTATGAACGATTGGGTTGCTTCAGTTGAATGAATTAGCCTCTTTAAAATATAAGTTAAAAAAAAAAAAACGCAGACGAAAAACATTTAAATTATATCTTTCTTAGCACTAAAATTATACAGAAGGTGTTGTTTGGTTTGAATGCAGTAACTTCTTTAAAATGAACAAAATTGAAAAAGCAGAAAACGGTATCTGTACAGATCAACGTCAGATAGCCGATGCAAAAAAAATTATTTAAAAACATTGAAATGCAGATGAGATATCTTTATAAATCTAAATCATAAGATTATGAAGGATTGGATTGCTTCAGTTGAATGAATTAGCCTCTTTAAAATATAAGTAAAAAAAAAAAAAAAAGTAGACGAAAAACATTTAAATTATATCTTTCTTAGCACTAAAATTATAGAGAAAGTGTTGTTTGGTTTGAATGGAGTAACCTCTTTAAAATAAACAAAATTGAAAAAGCAGAAAACGGTATCTGTACAGATCAACGTCAGATAGCCAATGCAAAAAAATAATTTAAAAACATTGAAATGCAGATGAGATATCTTTATAAATTTAAATCATAAGATTATGAACGATTGGGTTGCTTCAGTTGAATAAATTAGCCTCTTTAAAATATAAGTAAAAAAAAAAAAACCGCAGACGAAAAACTTTTAAATTATGTCTTTCTTAGCACTAAAATTATAGAGAAGGTGTTGTTTGGTTTGAAATGCAGATGAGATATCTTTATAAATTTAAATCATAAGATTATGAACGATTGGGTTGCTTCAGTTTAATGAATTAGCCTCTTTAAAATATAAGTTAAAAATATCTGTACAGATCAACGTCAGATAGCCAATGTAAAACAATGATTAAAAACATTGAAATGCAGATGAGATATCTTTATAAATTTAAATCATAAGATTATGAACGATTGGGTTGCTTCAGTTGAATGAATCAGCCTCTTTAAAATATAAGTTAAAAAAAAAAAGTGGAAAACGGCGTAAAAAAAAAAATCAAAAATATTAAAACGCAGACCAGATATATTTATAAACTTCTACCTTAGGATTATCATAAGCTTAGTGAATTGTTTCGCTTGATTGAAGTATCCTTTTTAAAATATCCGTAAAATAAATCGAAAATGAAAAAAATGGCCTTTGTGCGAATCGACCTCGGCTATCTAATGTAAAATAATAATAATAATAATAATAATAATAATAATAATAATAATAATAATAAAATGTTGACGATATATGTATGTAAATTTTTGTCATAAGACTATCACTAGCAAGAGACCGCATCTACCCACTGCTGAAATAACATTTAAAAATATTAAAATGCAGACGAGATATTTTTATAAATTTCTTTCATACGATTAAGATTATCAAATGTATTGTTTCGCTTAACTGAAGTAGCCTGTTTAAAATACCTGTAAAATAAATAAATAGATAAATAAAATAATAATAATAAATAGAAAATTGCCTTTATACAGATCGATTTCATCTATGCAATGCAAATATATATACATATTCATAAGTGTGTATATATATATATGTGTAAGTTAATATATATATATTTATTTAAAAATATTAAAATGTCGACTATATACGTTTATAAATTTCTATTGTAAGACTACCACTTGCAAGTAGGTTGTTTTGCTCAGCGCCGAAACTAGCCTTTTTAGCGTCCGGGGCAAATATGGATTTTGGCGACCCCCCACCCCCGACATATATGCATTCTTTATATCAAACACACCAAACAAAATCTTAATTTGGCGCCCCCTTCAGCTTTTGTTCTGGTGGCACCCGGGGCACGTGCCCCCTCTGCCCCCCTCTAGTTTCGGCCATGGTTTTGCTTGACTAAATAAGCCAATATCTAAACAAAAAATCCAAATTGTAGAAAACAGCCTTTGTGCTGATCGATCTCAAACATCCAATGCAAAATAAATAAACAAACAAACAAATAAGTAAATAAAAAAAATTGAAATGCAATCGAGAAGAGGCTACTTCAGTAAACTGAAAAAGCCCATTCGCTAATGCTAATCCCATGGGAGAAATTTATACAGATACGTCGGTTCCATTGCATTTTTTTTTTCGTATGATAGCTGAGATAGATCTGTACAAAAGCCATTTTCTACTGTTCCAATATTTATTTAAGAATTTTTTTATGGGGATGTTTTTACTTTCGAAACGGGAACCGAAAAAGAAAATGGCTCGAATAAAAATATCTGTAAATGAATGTCAAATGAGCAATAAATGGCTAACAGATCGATTTCAGCTATTCAATGAAAACAATCATTTAAAAATTTTGAAATGTAACTGAGAAGTGGCTGCTTCAGTCAAGTGAAAGAACCCATTTTTAATGCTAATTTTATGGACGAAATTTATAAAGATACCGCAGTTGCATTTCAATATATATCTTTTTTTTCCTCATTGGATTGGAGACCTTCATTTTTCGATACGGTTTTAAAAATTAATTTCCATAAAAATATTCTGCAATCAAAATCGAATAGGTAAAAAAATGGAAAAGTAAAAAACGGCCTTTATATAGAATTTTATTCTCTTTAATATTCTATTTGACAAATAGCAAGCTATGGCTTACATGTCTCGAGATATTTAGGAATAATAATTAAAAAGTACAAAAATTTTGTAGGTTTTTTTTTTTTTGGGGGGGGGGGGGGCAGAGAAAACCAGGCTGCGGAGTCAGTAAAAAAAAAAAAAAAAAAGGCCGATTTCTACTTTAGAAATTTTAACTCCGACTCTGAACTGGCTAATTAATATACTAGTGTTGCTTTTGATTAAAATTATAAGGAACGCATGAAAAAGTAAGGCGAAATTTTCACCTTTTCGGTATTAATTCAGTTCTTAGGACTTTGAAAAAATTATACTTAAATTCCGTTTTACTATTTTTCAAATTCGCGTCCCACAAAACCAAAAAATTCAGCTATCGAAAGCTAAAGAATAAAATAAAATAGAAATTTTACGGTTTCGTATCTTCGGTGGATTTGAAAAGTGGAAATTTTTACAATTTTGTTGTTAATTCGTATCCTCTAGAGCAAAAAAGTTTCCATGGAAAGAAAATAAATGATTAAAAAGTGAAAATTTTAGTAGCCCGGAAATAATTCGGGTTCTACATGAGTTTTTCATTAAAAACGGTTTTCATCGAACGGTACGCCGGGCAGTATATGGGAAATCTTCAACTTGCATAGCAGGATAGAATCCAATAATAATAATAATAATAATTTTATGGATTTAAAATTATATGTAAATGGTTTAATTTCACTTCAAACTGTCTAATATATTAGATCGGAGTCGACTTGTTTTAAAACGGATCCGACTGTTTCCAGATGAACCTATCCAAATGTAAATAGCCTCGGGCCATCAGGACTGAAAAGGTGCGAGAATGTTGTCTTCGTTTAGTATTTGCTAATGACTTTTTTCCAGATGGGGTATCAAATCCCCTTTATTTTTCGCCTGGAGGGAAAGGGTGACATGAGATGACCATTTTTCTTGTCAATTATAAGCCTCGGAAATATCATTGGTCTTTTAAAGTGTCAATCTTTGTGTTTGGGATACGCCTTGCGGTGGCAACTCGCATAGCTTCGTGAGAGGATTTTGAGTTCCGGTTTGAGTGATGTAGGCTCTTAAAACATAACGTTTTCTTTAACTGACATGCTGTCACGAAAGACTGCATGACTCGTGATAATTCCAAAATGCACAATTTTGATCTATCTCCGTTCACAAATAATTAGTATTTTTTTCATTTAAGACATACTTTTTCCGGTGTCTTTTATTTTTTATTTTATATTTTTAGTGACACGAAATCGATTTATGTGACATCATTATTAATACATAACGCTGAAGAATTTCACCTCTACTACCAGCTTCAAACAAGATCGACAAGAAAGTATGCAAGTCATTTTATTATCGTGGTATAATATACAAACCCAGTAAAAAAACCCGTCGTAAACATAAGAAAGCGGGTATCTTTTGTTTAATGTGAATTCATTTCTTTTGAATTCGTAAAATTAAATATAGTGTTAAAAAGTCCTCATAGGAAATTTTAATTTTTTTAAAAAATTTCCACAATGGATTGACTGAAGGGGAACAGTGGAATAGGCTCTCCGATCCCCGGATTTTGTTGTATGGAGTTACAGGGTTCATACGGTTCAGGCATTAATCCTGGAGTGTTACCAGCATTTTGTTTTTTTTTTTGAAAAAGAAATCTAAATTAAACAAGCAAAGTTTCACCTTCTTTTAAGGAGAAATTTTCGCTGTGTAAATACTGGTATCAAAGAATTTTATGATCTGCAAAATTTCAGGACACGTATGAGCCCTGGATTACCTTAAATTAACCTCTTAATCGTCGCGCCCGAGACATTCACGGGCTGCAAGCTTCAAGGCTTTTATTCAGAATTGTTTGATTACCACCAGTTTTATAAAACAATGGGTTTTTTTTGGTATCGTTTTACTTATTAAATAAGATGCATATTTTTTTTTCAAAAAAGTGGTGGCAATAATGAATTTGAATTTTTAAACCGTAATTTAATGCGACCATTAAGGGGTTTAAAGTTTACAGTTTGAAGATCAATGATAAAATCCATTTCCATGCGCGAATTGGCAGTGAGTGGTATGCCACAGCGCCAATCTTAGTGGCCAACATTCCGAAAACCATGAACGATCGCCTGCAGTTGTATTTCTATAACTGAGTCAACCATATTGAAAACAAATTGTAAAAATTCATGTTTTTCTTACGGTGAGGGTGTTTTTGACCCATTCTCTATTTCATAATAACTTCCAATCAGAAATCATTTATTTATATTTTTTTTTCAAAATAACACATACTTTAATTACAGATTTTTATTTTCGTCTATCTAAAAAAGTATTGGATTCGTGAAAATTTTCGAAATCCGGTTTTCGACGGATTTACAAGTTTTAGGGTCAGAGATCCCGAAAAACATATTTTTACAAAATATCATTCCTGAGTCTGTGAGTTGTTTATTTTTAGGTGCGTTCGTAATTATGTAAATACGTAGCACCTATTGTTGTCGCTCAGTTCGTCCGTCTGTCCGTCTGTCTGTCCGTCTGTCCGTCTGTCCGCATATAACAACGCAAAAACTACCCAACCAAATCGTTTGAAATTTAAAATACATAATTATTACATAATTTTGTCGAGTCATTTCAAATTTTATGAAAATCGGATGGATAGATCAATTACAGTGACAATCAAAAGGATTCCATTACATTACGGTCAATGGGGAAAAAAGTTTCAAATTCATTTTAATCTTTTGAAATTTAAAACGTATATTTATTACATAATTTTGTCGAGTCATTTCAAATGTTAGGAAAATCGGATGCATAGATCAATTACAGGGACAATCAAAAATATTCTGTTACATTACGGTCAATGGGGAAAAAAGTTTCAAATGCATTTTAAACGTTTGAAATTTAAAACGTATAATTATTACGTAATTTTGTCGAGTCGTTTCAAATTTTATGAAAATCGGATGGCTAGATCATTTACAGGGACAATCAAAAGGATTTCGTTACATTACGGTCAATGGGGGGAAAAATTTTAAATGCATTTAAAAAGTGTTACACTCATTTGAACATAATAGAATTGACATGAATCTATGAAGTATGTACTAAAATATACATTCTGTACAATCTGTGATGCAAAGAATATTTATTCTTAAATTACAGGGCCACACAAATGTATTCCACTAAATAATGTTATACGGGGAAACATAGTTTGGGGCGTGTTTTAATTATATTAAACTACTTCACATTTTATGAATAAGATATATACGTTAATGAAGTATAATAAAAATTACTCCCTGCATATTTACAGGAACATAAAGATTTCGACCACTATACTGTATCCAAAGTACGCTCTACTATATCAGCAAGATCTCAATATTTTAAAACTTCGTTATTGTACGAACGCACCTCATTTGCTACGTTTCACATGCAATTTCCTACTTGTTTGTTACGTTATTACTACTGGTGGATGTATAACAATTTTAAATAAATATTTAATAATTTATAATTTTGTGAAGTTTTTTAACGATCTTTTCCCGCAGATGTTATATTTTGTAAATATATTTTTTGTGCATAGTGTGTTGTGCATACACAGATATTTAGGTCGTTAACAACGCTGGAGAAAAAAACTGGATAATTTTTCTACAGTTGATTTCAATTGGAAATAATGGAATGCCAAACGCCGTACGCTTTTTTTTTTAAACTGTTTACTCAAAGTTCATTATTCAGCTTAATAATTTGTATTTTTTACTTTATTTTGAATGTGTTTCATAATGTGTGTTAGATGCGTAATTATTCGCTTTTGCATTTTAATGAAATTTGTTAATTTAATTTGTACATAAAAAAGAATTAAAAACTGGTGATATATACCCCTTTTCTAATTGTTTCCGCCTGTGCAAAAAATTAATCAGATTTCTTTCTGTGTAAACTATATACCTAAACAAAACGTTGCTTTTTTGTTTACAATATTATGGAAATACATGTAAAAATAAGGCATTTCCTCACCTAAGATGTAGAATATTAAATTATTTTATACGGACTTACATAATTAAGAAAAGGATTTAATCAAGCGTTAAGAAAACTATTCAAAGTCCTTCAACCTTAAAATGTATTAATAACAGCCGATCAGAAAACAAGTTCTACATAAAAATTCCTTAAGCTGTAAATTTTAAAACATATGCAAACTTAAAACTTTGTTCTCATACATAACTTTTCATTTTAAATGCGCATCAGTAGACAAAATGATTTAATATAATAAAAGGAGCCGCCGTTATGAAAAATATATTTTTCTTTCTAATTTTATTCAATGTAAGAAACCGCTATTTCTAGTTTCAACTCTAATGATTATTGGATCGTTTATTTATGAAACGGTGACGTATTTGTATAAAAAACAACAATTAGTTATTAAAATATTCTATAAGGAATGGTTTGAAAACGTTAGAACGCACTAGGAAAAGCATATTTTTTACTTATAACATATCCTTTAATATTTAAATCACCTTTTAAGTAAAACAATGAATTTTTTAAAGTTTATATTATATATTTTATTTTTATAACAGTTAATTAAAAAAAAGGTATACTTCCGTATCGATTCGGTAGTTTCTGTAGATGCTTTTTTAATTCTGTTAAGCGTTTTTGGCTTAACATGGGGTGTGTACTTTTGAGCAATGCAGTACAGTAATGCACGGAAGTATTTAACTACATTTAAATCATTGGAGAAAATTATTGAAAGTGAATTTCCAATTATGTGATGCGCTTTCTAAGTGAACTAAAATGCCTTGTTATGAAACATACATACATTATATTTAGGGTATCATAAAGTAAATCCACAACATTTCCAATTATGAATTACAATTGCATCGCGTTACATTAGTTTTAAAAACTAATTGTACATTTTAAATGTACAATGTATTTTCTAAACTGTATATCAACATATATTCTTAACGGCGAAGTATAACTACAATTTACCTGATGCGTTGGAAAATCTTTAAAAATTGATGATTCATTTTTTCAGTAGCGGCTCGTCAGGGGGTGCTGCATCAATTTTTTCAGATCACAAAAAACTGTCTAGTAATTTCAGTTTTTTCAGTCAACAAAATTAACGAATGAATAATATAAAAGATTCTATTAAATTTTACTGGTGAGAAAAATCTGATGCAGCACTGTCACAAGAGCCGCTAACTGATGATTTTTTGTTCTTATTTTGAAACGGCTTGGGTAAGACGGTAAATTGGATTTCATGCAAATTGGTTCAAACAATAGAGAATATTAAATGAACAACCCCCTTAATCTGTCATTTAAGCTTAAGCTTCTTTTTCGAACTTCTGGTAACACTTTATTTTTAATTTAATCTACACTAAGTTTAGACTCGTTGCAGTAATTGTTCAATTCAGTAAGTTATGTTCAATTAAATCCGATTAAACCTGGAAAAAACGAAGAACCTACAAGAATAATCTGTGCGATAATTTTATTGAAGCATCCGAAAACAAAGAAATATTTTTAACGTTGATTAATATTAAAATAATTGCTTGTGCTTGGTATTAATTTTAACGATTGTAAAATTCTTAACTTATACTAAAATCAGTTTTCTTTCCCACATACTTCAAAATTGTTTTTTTTTATGAAATTCCAAGGCAGATGTTAAGGAGGAAAGGGAAAAGATGGGAATGATATTAATTATTATTTGTAATATGTTCCTCATGCCGGAATTGTGTTTCATGGGAGAGAAATTAAAAAATATTGATTGTGTTGATAGGGTTGTTCGTGACCATTAATTTCTAAAAAGCGAACAAACATGACAGGTTAATAAGATTCTCAGCAGGGCAGCGATGTTACTGGTCATTCTGATAATATTTTGGGTAATTGACAATTCTCATTCGATACAAGAAATCGCGTATTGCTAACAAATAACTGATGTAGTATTCGAACAAAATTAGATTTCAGACATGGGTTATTGTATGATTAAAACACGCAGTGTTTGAACACCGCTAAAAATAACTATCAAAAGAAAAGCAAATCTTTTGTGAGTGCTTTTTTTTAGATATATAATAGTTACGAATTATTAATTTTCAGTTTTGAAAAATGTACTCCGTTTGCTTAATTTTTGTTAATTCCAATGGCTTTATATTGTGTGATTTAAAAAATAATAATTGGGACGATTAACGACATGTCAAAAAAAAAAGTAAAATATTTTCTTACATGAAAGTGAAAAAATACCTTTATAAAAATACCTACTACAAAAATACCTTTTACTCTTTTACTTTATTGTATGCAACCAGAAATTCAACAACAAGTTTTAAAATATTTATATTTTTTGTAGCCATAAAGATATATTTTTTATACTAATCCTATGAATGTCCCGAAAATGAATACACCTAAAAAAACTGATACCTGAAAATCATTCACTAGAAAAAAACAACTATGACTGAATAAAACAATCCTGAAATTTCGTATAAAACTGAAAAAAATGCATACATTAGTTCATTAAAAAAGCAAATAAAGCCTTTGTGTAAAAATGTTTAAAGATAAAAAAACAACGAATATAAATGCACAAATAAAGTATGATAATGTAGCAAACAGCTGTTTCGAATCTACTATCGAGATTCTTCATCAGTGCAAGACTCAGTGAGCTAGAAAAAGCAACACTGAGCCAAAGTTTAAAAAGCAAAAAGCCTCTCAGTTTTGCTTTTTCTAGCTCGCTGAGTTTTGCACTGATGAAGAATCTCTGTAGTAGATTCGAAACAGCTGTTTGCTACATTTTCGTACTTTATTTGTGCATTTATATTCGTTAGTTTTCTACCTTTAAACATTAGTTCCTTCTTTTTCATTCCTGTCACTCGTGTATTGCTCTAATCACAGCACTGATGTGTTTTTATTGTCCATTATTACATTGTCCATTATTGTTGGCATTATGCAAAAGTCCTTTGCTGTTACTATATCTATGTTTTCGCACTCTAATGTCCATGAACTATAAATGCTACGAAAAGTGTTTTTTAGTAAATTTTAAATACAGCGAAATTCATTATTGGAATATTCTTGTGTAAATTAAGATTATCTGGATTACGGAATATTTAGAACGTTTTCTACAATGGGAATTACAGGGTTGACCGATTCAGTGTTGCCAGATGGGCTACTTTTTTAAAATTCAGTTTTTTGATTGGCACCACATTTTACAGGTGATGAAATGTGCCTTATTCAGTGACATGATAATTAAGGCGAAAACAAAAGGTAAATTACCGTTTCAAAAAAGTGGTGCCAATCAAGAAATCTGAATTTTTAAAAAGTAGTTCACTGGCAACGCTGGACTGATTTATCACCACACCCCTTGAGGTATATACTACATCCCCCCTCCCAAGTTTTAATCAAGTTTCGATTCAGAAATAATTAATTAGCACTTCTGCAATTTATTTAGTGAAAACAAGGAGGGTTAGCTATATTGCTTTTTTTCTTAACTTAAAACGGAAATTTACAAAATTTCCGGTGTGAATTCAATCTTACTGAATCGCAAATTACTTTTCCCTCAAATGTTTAACCTCTTCGCGACGGGAGCTTTTTACGAAATATTTAATCTTTTATCGACAGTTTTTAAAAACAAAAATTTGTGCATTATTAAAATGTTAAGATCGAAAAAGACAAATTTTGCCGCAAAATTTTACTGCTGGGGATAAACAAGAATTTTTAAGCCTTTTTTCGGAATGTATACTCGTAGCTCGTCTCCAAGGGCTTAAAATATGTTGCAATTAGACTTCCTTTAACCCGGGGTGCAAAAATCTAGGCGCCAGCAGGCAGTTTCTCACCACAAAATTTATTTCGTTTTTCTTCGTCTAATATTTCGTGTAAAATTCCTGCTAGAATGATATTAAATTTTGAGCGAAAAAAAACTTTAAAATTTTAGTGGTGAGAGACTACCCTCTGGCGCCTAGATTTTGCACCCCTGCTTTAACCCCTTGGGTACGTGCAGCAAAATGACTTAAGAATTCTGGTTGATACCCCCGGTAAAATTTTACTGTAAAATTTGCCTTTTATAATCGGAGTATATTCTTGATTTAACCCCTTGTGGACGAGCGACACGTATACGTGCCGCAAAAAGGCTTAAGACTCTTTGTTTATCTCCATCAGTAAAATTGTACTATAAATTTTGCCTTATTTAATCGGAGCATATTCTCGATTTAATAAGGCATAAATTTCTGTTATTAAAAACCGGTGACAAAACATTAAAAATTTTATAAAAGGCTCCTGTTGCAAAAGGGTTAAGACGTTACACAAGATAGATTAGCAAATAAAAAAAGTCACTGGTTGTTACATGATTTTAAACAAGAAAGACAGACGACAGACCATCTAGAAAACGAAAAGTTCTCCATTTGATCAACTATAATGCTGGTTAATCTATATTATGTACGATTTGCACACAAATCCAATTTGTGTACTAAAAAATTTGAAAATCTTCATTTTAAATAACACCGGAAAAAGTATGGTATAAATGTGATGGAGAATAAGTATGTGCTTAAACGAGTTAAGTCTTTCAAAAATTCATTTTTGGTTCTTGAAATCTTGCTGTCTTTGTTGACAGCAAGTAAACTAAAGAAAATTTGTCAACTTTTAAAATTTGATACTCTTGCAGTGTTGTCAGATGGGCTACTTTTTAGCACTTTCCAACAAAGTTGAAAAGTGCTTATGCATTCGGTTTGTCTGTCCGTCTGTCCGAGCTCTAACTCCCGTAAATATACTCGGATTGCTATGAAATTTTTATACGTTATTGAGGTTTACACTAGCACGAACCCTATTGAAAATGAAGTATCTACCATGATTAGTTTATCTACAGAGAGAATCAAAAGTTTCCCATTACATTACGGCCTATGGGGGAAAATCGTTAATATACTCGGATTGCCATGAAATTTTAGGACGTTATTGACGTTTACCCTAGCACAAGTCCTATTGAAAATGAAGTTTCTACCATGATTAGTTTGTCTACAGGGCGAATCAAAAGTTTCCCATTACATTACGGCCTATGGGGAAAAATCGTTAATATAATCGGATTGCCATGAAATTTTAGGACGTTATTGACGTTTACCCTAGCACAAGTCCTATTGAAAATGAAGTTTCTACCATGATTAGTTTGTCTACAGGGCGAATCAAAAGTTTTCCATTACATTACGGCCCATGGGGAAAAATCGTTAATATACTCGGATTGCCATGAAATTTTAGGACGTTATTAATGTTTACCCTAGCACTAGTCCTATCGTAAATCAAGTTTCTACCATGATTAATTTATCTACAGGGCGAATCAAAAGTTTCCTATTACATTAAGGCCTATGGAAAAAAATCGTTTGAAAGGAATTTTAAAGATGTTATACCTTGTCAAACATATTAAAATATGCATTCTATAAAATATAAGGTGAAAATGTAGCTATTATTCATTTACAGGGCCACACAAAAAATTCCATTAAATAATGGTAAGAGGGGGAATTGTGTGACATATTTTAAATATTTTAAGCTTTTTCATGTATAATAAAATTGATATATGTCACTGAAGCTTAATATAAATTATACGCTACTGTCTTGCATAATATGAAGTACATAGCATTTACAGGGCCATACAAAAGATTTCAAATAGTATATTCTTTCCGAAGTACCGTATATGTGTCTGATGATGGCTGATGGAGGGATGAAATGCATTTTAATTATGATATTCGCGTTTATATTTCGTTAAATATATGCATATTATATGGTGTGTATAAATGTTATAGTTGATATATAGGGCTACCCAAAAGAGCTAACCAACGTTACTGAATATGAGCGTAAATTATTTAAACGTGGTTCTTAAATAAGCTATGCATTTTTACGCTGAGTTGCATTCATTTTACTGAAAAATGTTTGCAGAATATAGATAAAGGGATATACAGGGCCACGCAAAGAATTCGGTACATGGACACCTATGAATGATGATTTATTAGAATGTGATTTCAGTTGTTTTAAAAGTGTTTTAGTTTACAATAAATTTTAGCCTAATGCTGACGTGTAATAAAGGTACAATGTGAACTACAGGGCTGAACAAAAGTATTCAAGTATGTTTCCATCTAATAGTATGAATTGCTGAAAAAGAAATTTCAAGCTACTGGGTATTTTCTTGCTAAGCTAAATTTTCCCATTATATGAACTGACATATGAAATACAGGGCTGTTTTAATGCACTGGAATACATATTTGGGTATATTTGGCTATACACTATTATTTCTCTAAATAACAAAGTTTTGTTAAAGATTTCATTAAGTGTTGGAAAGTGCTTCATAATCTATGCTTAACGCATGATTTTTCTTACTTGTTTAAATTCATATTCTTGATTGGCACCACATTTTACAGGTGATGGAATGTGCCTTATTCAATGACATGATAATTAAGGCGAAAACAAAAGATAAATCACCGTTTAAAAAAAGTGGTGCCCATCAACAAATCTGAATTTTAGAAAAGTAGCCCACTGGCAATGCTGTACCCTTGGTAATGAGTCCTCAATGCACATACCCATAAAAAAAGTCATTTTATTTATGAATGTTATTTTAATGTTGCTGGTTTGTCTTGAGCATCCACTCCTATCCAATGATTAACAGAAGAATGCCCATTCTTCAGTTTTTGTACATTCTTAAAAATAATTCTTTAACTCATGATGTAAAAAGATCGAATTCAAATATTAATGTTATAATGACGCTAAACAACTTATTACTCAGCAAATTTTAATGCTTTCGGATTCCTTGTAAACTTCTGTTTCTTAGAAAGTGTAATATTAATCTAAAGCAGCGTTACCAGTTTGGCCTTCAATTACAACCCGACATTCCAAATTCATATTTACATTATAAAATCATAATAATTTTTTTTCATTTCAATTTCATACTATAAATTTCTAACGAAGTAGCTGTCACTTTATATAGCTACTAAATGTCTATCGTTAAATAAAGCATAAAAGACTGTTTATTGTTTGTGTGAATTCAAAATTTCTGAATAAAAATGCAGGCCAAGCTAGCAACCCTTCTCTAAAGAGATAACTTTTTTCAAATAAAGGATACAGCAATCTAAACTAAAAACAACCCTGCCAACTGGCAACATAGCTCCCCAGTGATTTCAGTTGACAAACGATAAAGTATGTTATTTTAGACAATGTTCCGTTTTCATTCGCCCTACTTAACTCCTTTTCATGTAGTTTAAATATAATATTTCTCATTAAAATAATTACATTTAAACATAAAACTATCATATACACTTGCCAACATTCGAATTTTCCGGATAACATACTTTGAACCGAAAAAATTGTAAAATTAAATATATCATATATGAAATGCAAATTTCATTTAAAATTTACTTAATTTTATTCGTTAAATAAATTTCTTGCTGGAAGCACATTTCTTTGATTTACAAAAATCCGGAAGTTTGCATGTATGATTATATAACACTAGAGCTAGCGGAAATTTGAGTCAAATACTATAAAAATATTTCACACCAGAATTTTAATTTCAAACATCTTTACTTTATTATTTAACGTTTTTCTTTTTGCTTCTATTAAATTTATTTTATTCATACATGCCAACCTGCCGCTTTTTTTTCAAACGAAAATACTTACTTCCAACCAGAAAATTTATCAAGACAAATGTTTCTTTTTTCTATATGGTGTATAGGTGAAATATTTATGATTTAGTTAACTAAATAAAATTTCTGGTTTAGAGTATATTTCGCTGATTTAACCCCTTAGGGACGAGCGACTCGTAAACGTGCCGCAAAAAGGCTTAATAATCGTTGTTTATACCCAACAGTAAAATTATACTGTAAAATTTGCCTTATTTAATCGGAGCATTTTCTTGATTTAATTAAAAACAAATTTCTGTTTCCGAAAACCGGTGGTAAATTATTAAAAATTTCGTAAAAGTCTCCCGTCCCGAAGGGATAAGAAAAGCGGGAGGTTGGAAAGTCGAATTTCTGGTTTAAACAGAAACATATTTATATAATAGCCGTCAAAAAGACTGCTCAGAGCAGTTCTAGTGTTAAATATTTAATTGTTTAATATTTTTGAAAAAAAAAAACCCTTTCCAATAATGCTTATGTCTTTCATGTCTTTACTGTATTTTTTACTTTCTTCTATCTTTACAAGAAGAAAGTATTGGATTCATGAAAATTTTCGACTTCCGGTTTTCGACGGATTTATACGTTTTAGAAGGTCCTGAACACGTTTTGACTATTTTTAGAAAATGTCTGTCTGTCTGTCTGTCTGTATGTGACAAAAAATTTGTGGGCGCTCTATCTCAAGAACTAATGCTCGAAATTTAATAAAATTTTATATTCAATTAGACCTTGATATGAATTAGTGCCTATTGATTTTTGGTGAAAATTGGCCTGCAGGTGGCGCTGCTATACTACGTTTTTCATGATTTTCAAGATTGCTATATCTCAAGAACTAATGCACATAATTTCCCCAAAATTCAGATTCCGTGACCCCTTGATATGCATAGACGCTGATTAAGTTTTGGTGTAAATTGGCCAGCAGGTGGCGCTGCTATGCCACGTTTTTCATGATTTTCATGATAGCTATATCTCAAGAACTAATGCACAGAATTTCACCAAACTCCAGTTTCCGCGATACCTTGAGATACATAGCCGCTGATAAGGTTTTGGTGTGAACTGCCCTATAGGTGGCGCTGCTATGCTACATTTTGCACGATTTTTGCGATAGCTATATCTCAAGAACTAATGCAGATACCTTCATCAAATTTTAGATTCTGTTACACTAGAATATATAACATAATTAGACGCTGATTACAGTTTGGTATTAACCTTGCAACAGATGGTGCAGCTATGCTGCATTTTGCACGATTTTTCCGATCGCTATATCTCAACAACCAACGCACAGAATTTCATCAAACTTCAGATTTTGTTACAAAATGACATATAACATAATTACACGATGATTACGTTTTGTTATAAATCCTTCAACTGATGGTGCTGCTGTGCTATATTTTACACGATTTTTTTTAACTAGCTATATCTCAAGAACTAATGCACATAATTTCATCAAACTTCAGATTCTTTTACACCATAACATAATTAGACGCTTTTTTTACGTTTCGGCATAAATTGTCCAAGATATGGTGTTGCTGTGCTACGTTTTGCAAATTTTTTGTTATAACTATATCTCAAGAACTAATGGACGAAATTCCATCAATTTTCAGATTCTGTTAGGTCTTGACATAAATAGATGCTTATTAGGTTTTAGTATAAATTATCCAACATGAGGCGTTACTAAGCTCATTTTCTCAGAATCTTAATTAAATTTTGCGTTTCAGGCTTTTCGGATACCAGAATCTCATTAGGCTAGGTCAAATGTTCGAGGAAATTCGATAGTGGGTAACTTTCGGGTCACTATGTTTTTTTTTTTTTTAAATATTAAAATGTACTTATGAGATAGAAGAAAGTTTTGGGATTGACACATCCAACTAGTTTTCTTTTTCCAGCGGTTTCCGAAAACAGAAATTTTTCTCTAATGGAATCAGAAAGATGCTCGGATTAAACAACGCAAAATTTACAAAAAAATATTTCGTGGTGATAATTATAAATTATATTTGGTATATAGATGGTTTTCTCTTTTCTTGACTGTGTTTTTCCCTGCTTTCCCTGATTACTCGCCACCCTGTTATTAGGTAATATTATTAAACAATAGATGTGTTGTGAGGTGTGTAAGCCTGAGAAAGAAACTTTGAAGAAAGTTTAAAGAATCTGTAAATCATTTTTGTGTCGTTTTCTATAATCAAGAACATTCATCATTTAAAGAATGCAAAATCTACACGTACGATTAAATATAGACTAGATGCTTGTGTTTTTTTGACCCATCCCTTTTTCTTAACAGTTACATCTGTGGACTTCCGCATTGCTCTTCAACTGAGCTTTGTTACCCATATGCTTCAATGTATTCTAGTTAATTTTTCGTCTGCGAAAAGACACTCCTTTTTTCTCTGTATTGGAGAAGATATGTTCTGTTTTCTTTTATTACCATAGTCTAGATAACGAAAATTAAATACAGACGAGTCTCTCTATAATGAAACTCCATACATAGAATTTCTCTATACAACGAATTTTCAGTGGGAACGGTCCCTTTTCGCATGATTACATTAAAAACAGTCTCTATGTAGCGAAATATCTATCTCCATATAACAATTTTTTTCATGAATTGATCTTAATTTATTCAGTTTAAAAAAAAGCTTCGAAATCATATGGAATCAATTTACCATCACTTATTTTTGATTTATCGTTCAGTGCTGAGATATTTTTAATATTACTTATCTCCTTGTTCTTTAAATTCAACGAGTTCATCCCACCTCCCAGACACCTTTCAACATCCATCTCAAAACACAGTCAATTGGATTGTTACACATATAAGAGAGGAATCAATGAGAGGCACATAAGACAGGCCTTCAAATGGAGAAAAATGTTAACTACAATTTTTCATTCTTTGATAAAATTTGAGCATTTTTTAAAGCGTAACAATTTTAAAATTAAAACAAC